>JABCJZ010000347.1:0-148310 GCA_013184445.1 Fusarium sp. NRRL 53497 | reverse complement strand
AATTAATAATAATAATAATAATCCAGCTTTTAGTTACTGGCATATACCATTTCAAGTGTTAAGAATGCCATATTTATGGCAAGGTCTCTAAGTGAGCTTTCTGGAAGTGCTCTTCAGTATAGTGGGGTTGATAGCGATTAGCTATGTCCTTAAACTTAATATTTGTTTGAAACCTGCTAAGAAGTGGATTCAACTTCAACATTGTGGTAGGCAGGCTTACAAACCATGGCTTGCTGAAAATGATGTCGTACTGTAGCTGTTAAAATCAACATGACCTACCAGGCCTATAACGTACAGCGGAGAGGAGTGGAGCCTTCCGGCTTGTTTCCAGACTTGCGAGGATCACTGCCGAGTTGCTTAGTTAGATTACGGTGCCACTAATGCACGAGGACCTGGAAACTTTCTGTGATAGTGCAAGAGCGATACTGTTGTACAGATCATTAGAAGCCGGGCAGTCCGGCAAACGGTCCTAGACCACACTGAAATTGAGAATGTGACGCGGAGAGAAGTGGATCACGCAAAGCCAGACTCGGACTGAAGTGGGGGTTGCGGACTTGTGCGGGTCGGCCAGGTCATGGTTAGCCTTGGGTGAACCAACAATGACTAATCGCGCTAGTACATGACAACCCATATTCTTGAAGCCCAGGTAGGCATACACTTGTGATTGTAAATGTTTGCGTATGGTTGTAAATTCTTCTAAACATAAAAGGCGCGATTCCGCTGATAGACTGGCTACTCAGCATCAACACAAGTTACACAACGCCAACTACACGCTTTGAACCAGCTTTCACCATCCAGATTTATTCATATCATCATGCCAAAGCTTATCTCAGTTATTGGTGCTACCGGCATTCAGGGTGGCTCTGTCGTTAAAGCACTTCTCAACGACAATGCTTATAGGGTGAGAGCCATCACGAGAGACAAAACAGGTGCAGCAGCCGAATCACTCCTCGAGAAAGGAGTGGAGGTTGTGGAAGCAGATTTGAATGATGTTTCTTCCTTGGAAACTGCATTTGTTGGATCTTCCGCCATCTTTGCCGCTACCAATTTCTTCCAAAACTTCCCAACCCTCAGCGCGGACTCTGCGGTTGAGGAAGAGGCGACGCAGGGTATCAACCTGGCCAGAGCTGCTATTGCGACTCCTACCCTTGAGCACTTCATCTGGTCAACTCTTCCCAATGCATCCCGAGTGAGTGAGGGCAGGTCATTCGTGCCTCATTTCGCAGGCAAGAACAAGGTCGATGACTACATCAAGTCTCAACCAGAGTTGTTGTGCAAAACAACCTTCCTTTGGGTCGGATTCTATGCCTCAAACCTTCAATATCCTTTTTTCAAACCTTTCCCAGTCACTTCTGCTGCACCGAACAAGCACATTCAGCTTCTCCCCGCCCCATCATCGGTACCACTCAGCCTGGTTGGCGATGCGAGTACAAACGTCGGCCTCTTTGTTCATGCCATCCTGGAGCAACCCACGAAGGCTCTCCCGGGCAAGTTTGTCCTCGCAGTGACAGATGTGATGAGTACTGGAAAGCTCCTCTCTCTGTGGGCGTCTATCAGGCAGAAGGAAGCAGAGTATGTAATGGTTAATAAACAAACCTATCATATGCTGTGGCCTAAATGGGGGGAGGTGATGGAAGCTAATTTTGCGTACTTTGGTCTTGTTGGCGACAAAAGTTACTCAGGTGAGAATGGAGTTCTCACAAAGGACGACCTGGCAGTTGTTGGCTTGGTTGATACAGCCAAAGCTATAGAAATGATGGAATACTAAACAGTCTTGTCAAAATGGCATGCTTAGGAGATTAAGCGTCACATCACTTAATAGGATATTTTGACATGCTTTCGCACATTATATTATTGAATTTCGTCTTGGGTATTGAGTGGGCTAACATATAGAACTACATTTACAAAATCGAAACACAAGTAACAAAGTATAAAACCACTAGTTATCGCCAAGATACATGACTTGCTTCGGTCGCGGAAATGGATTAGCTGACTCGCGTGTGTTATTTACTCCACGTATTTTCGCTCTCGCTTGCCTCTGCACGAGCTATTTGATACAATGACGAGATATTTAGGCTTGACCATTGACGATGTCAACACCCTTGCAGGCAGCTAACAGCAGCACAACAAATCGATCACGTTCATTTAACCCCAAAAACTCCTTCTGCTGGCTCCAATGATCAGCGAATTCGTTATACGAAATCGTTTTGTTCTGCCTGTTGATCCCTTGTGCCTCTGCACTTCGTCGCAGTCCGCTCCAAAATGCTTGTTGACTCTCATCGTAGGAAATGTCGTTGTCTGGTTCATCGGAATGGATGAACACGGGTAAAGATCCGAGTTCCGCCAGCAGTGTGCAGGTTTGATTTATGAGCGCAGAATGAACAGACCGGGCCAGATAAGAGATGAGAATCGTCCTGTATGCGCTATCGATCTCACTCTTGTGCAGCGGTTGGTCATATAGTAGGAGAGTTGCCGAAGTCTCTGGTAATTCTCTCACAGGTCGGTCATCGCGGTAAGCTCCTAGATCCATAGCAGAAGGGTTAAGTAGCCCGACTGGCATAAAAGGTGATGACAGGATGTCCTTTCTCTGAAGTTCCAAAACTTGAATCCGAAGTAGCAACTCTCTAGACCAAGAAGCCACCAACGGTTCATATTCCTTAGCAAGATACTGCTGTCTGGCACTAGTACTGAAGAGTGCGATGATTTGGTAAAGCACCATAGCCTGTAATCGAGCAAGATCTTGACGAAAAGCCGACAGGGTCGCGTCATAACTCAAAACGTTATGTAACCTAGATCCACTTACTAGATGTTGCATCTCCGTTTCAAGCATCTGGTCGAAGATACCCCAAGTCGAGTCAGTCAGAGTACAGGCAGTGGCACAGACACCAAGAGCTCTTTGAAGCATGGAGTGAAGTTCAATGTGGCTACTGCTGTTGGGCGAAACGGCTGGCTGCAGGATGAAGGAGTTTGTTGCGGTCGTTGCAAAATTGTTAACAAAAGAAAGAAGTTCCGTCGCGCAAAATCGCCAGGTTTTAGTGTCACGCCCACGAGGCCAAATCTCATGTGTTTGCAGTGTTAGGTCAATACCCGGACTGTACCGCGACCTCGGCACGTCTTGTTGGCAAACGCGAAAGTAAGCTCCCCGGCTATGCCTCGGCGGTTCACCCGGTGTTGGACTCAGGTCTACTCTCAAGTTCTGGTTGTTGTCAATTCCGTTAGAGAGAGGCTCAGGGAGGCCATTCAATATATTGACTTCCTGGGTGAATAATTGTTCCGACGCAGGCAAATCGACTGCAGCCTGTGAACTCGAACGATCCCAATTCCAAGTCATGGAGTCATCCATCAATGTGAAGCCAGAGTTGAGAAGGTCGGCAATCTGTAGAGTCCCTTGTTCAAAGGAAGTTTCCGAGGACCCCGGGGGATCTGGAAAGGGTGTATCGGGCGATGTGAATTCGTTTGGCGGTAACCCAACCACTGGCGCTGATTGCCATGAGCATTGGTATGGATATGCGCATGGCAAGCGTTTCTGGGCACAACGATTACATGCCGGCACACCACGGTCACAACGACGCTTGGATGAGGCACAAGCCATACATGATGTTTTTCTAAGAGACATTGTTGTCTGCAGGATGCTCTCTTGAATAGTTGAGTTTGGAGTCTTAAAGGTATGTCGGGATGAGAATACTGTAATAAGCAATCTTGGATTAGTAATTAGTTTAAGCAAACGGACCTGATAAGCGAGGCGGTCAAAAATTCTCACTACTCGAAGTGCTCCATACTTTCATCCCAGCACCAATTAGCATCTCGATATCTTTGCCCCGAATTTCCCCTTACGAAGCTCCGACGGGCCTATTGAACAGAACTCCGCCTGCCGTTAAAGCTCACTCTAAGGACTAAGTATAAGACTGACAGGATTTTAAATACACCCACTATAATACCTAAGATATTTCCTATTTATAACAACGGGAAATCAGCGTCTTTATCTCGTAGAGTAAGTAAGTTAGGTGCACGGTAAGCATTCTTGTATGCGAACCCAAGAGCAGGGAAGGCAGAAAGAGCGGTGCAAAGGCTATAAAAACTAGTAATAGATATTATTACCAGTGGTAATTCGTACAGTAAAGAGGTGGTAAGTAGTGGTTCCGGCGGCAGTAGCAAGCCAGTAATAGTGGTACTGCCTTAGCAACAACGACAACCGCTCCTAGCGGAAGTCCGGCTACTTCTTTCCTGAGAGATATTATATAGAAAACTTAACATTCCATACAAACTAATCTATATACATCTGACAACTTCTTCCACGTGATAGAATGCTCGCATCTTTCTATAAGCTCAACTGTCCCAGGCTTTTTTGCAATCTCTCAATAATCGTGGATATTCCAGCCGCTGCCGTGGGTTCCCAAGTTTCATCAAAGTCGGGCTCTTCCGTGCACGTTTCGAGGGCCCTAGCGAGCTCATGCATCTCCACAATATCGCGACTGTCCAGAAGGCCTTCACGGCGATTCAACCGCCACAGCAGATCAAGAGCTTGTACCTTGGTCTGTGCATCTGTTGTAGTCGATGCGACAAAAGTCAGACCAGAGATCAAATCGCCATCAAGCGAAAATGTCGGCTGGCCCAGAGCGATGAGAGGAGTCGCTGCTTCTCTGGCTGCCGCTAGGAAGGGCTCAAACGTCTTGTAATCTGCTGCTGCTTCTTCTGATGCGTATGCATCTATCGCCATCTGCCAATACTTCTGACGTACACATAGATTATGGTATTTCTGTTCCTCCTTGGTTGATAGGTCCTCTCCTCTAAGATCGTGGAATGCGTCAAAACGCTCGGTCCATTCATTAAGACCATATTGGAGGCTTTGTTCTTATCACCTCCCTCACAATACCATGGTTTTATCTCATAGAGAACATCTAACTGCCGTAGTGTAAGAGATGCCTCATCGAAAGTCTTGAACGGGATTGGCGATTGCGAGTCCAGATTTGCATTATTACGATACCAGTGTGTCATTCCTGAGATAGATGGATCAGTTTCCATGAAGTTGGATGACTCGACTCCAAGTCGGCAGAACATCTCGGCGAGTTTCCCAGTCAATGTACGCTCTTCAATGGTCGAGGAGTGTAAGGGGAGATGGAAGAACTCTATCCCAGCGCTGAGATGTCGCAAAAGTTCATTATACCGGCCAGTGAGGCCTTCGAAAGAGACGAAGAGTAGACAGCAGATCAAGATGATATGGAAGTCCTGCGCTGAGCTTGCTGTCATGTTTGGTACGATGGACGCGATAGCCTTGTTGTATTGTTGAATTGCCAAGCTTTTTAACTCGTCCTTATTTGAGTCACCAAGCGACTGCGCCATAAAGAATCGATGCGAGGTGCCAACTGTGATCATACTGTATCGAATAGGCTCGAATTGATATCCCATGGGTAGGGCATATTGAAGCCAAAAGTTGGTTGATTCGGCAGAAAGTGATAGTTGCGTGGACGTGAACTGGAAAAAGTGTTTGAAGTATAACCGCTCCTGACTTGTCAACGAGGGGACATCGTGAATGCTAGAACACAAAGGAACAATCTCGAAGCTTGTTGGCGTAACTTTTGGCTTCGGCTTTCGTCGGGGCTTGCGAGGTTTGGGTGTCGTGTAGCCGTCGCACTTCATCTCGTCATGAGAACAACGCTCACATGTCGGTTTGGCCTCGTCACATTTTAGATGTCGGATCCTATCATAATAAGCATTTGAGCAAGAAAAGGTTATAACGCCACTAACTTGCTGCAAAAGGACAATGTACAGATTAGCCTATGGACTTGAATAAAAGGACCTTGTGCAAATATACCATGTGATGCAACCTTTCGGCTTTTAGGACCACATATGCGCTTGTATTTGACCTTGGCAGGGGCAATTCCTTGAACAGCCATTGTTGCACAGTTGATAGCAACACGAGGGAACCTATAGGAAGAGAGAATTTGACCGGTGGACAATGAGAGTGTTTCTTAACCGGGTCACGACCTTACATATAAGCAATGGAGGTCAAACCCTTGAAAATATTGACTCAGGTGTAAAAGTGGGTGCGGAGAGTACCGAGTGCAGATAAACACGAGAAAGCCAATCACACTGTCAGGTTCATCTAGTCTAAACTGACTTGAGGCTGGCGTGTCATGTCCGCTCTGCTATGGAGACAGATCGGCTTACGAACTAATCCACTCCCGGACCGACCAGAGTCTCAGCTCTCCCTCAGTTGTCGAAACTGTCAGTGCGACAGGCAACACCCTGTTTTGGTATATAGACAATTCATCAAATATCTGCCAAACAAAACTCAGGGTTTATCAAGGCTATTAACAATAGACTTATAAAAGGAGTACTCCCATCTTAACAGATATCATTCCTCCTCCCATTCACTCGCTTATCTATTCCTTTACTTCCTACCATCCAAGCAACAGTCACTCCTTGTCATATTGCAGGAGTACCTTTACTCTTCAGTCAATCTTTCCAACCCTCTCTGTAACATCAACCACGAGTAACAAGATGCCATTCACTTGCTCGTAAGTTACCAAGCATTTCCTTTTCCGCCGCCCGCTTTAGACAAAGCCGCTAACAGCCTTTCAGAGACCCTTGCAAGATCATTTTTGCAATCCTGCTTCCTCCTCTTGGCGTGTTTATGGAGCGAGGATGTGGAGGTGATTTTTGGATTAATCTGCTTCTCACATGTCTATGTATGCCAGTCATGTTCGCCAAGCTATCATGTGCTAATATATGCAGTCTTTGTTCCTGGCCTTATTCATGCCTTGTATATCATTTTCAAATATTAGACACTGCATACTATTTTGAAACCTGTTATAACAGGGGCGCTGCATACTTGATGCAGGAAGAAGGGACTAGGCTGGATCAGGTGGTTATGTGGGATTACTTATATTGGTAGACAAGTCGAGACACAGGTCGTTGAGGACTCCGGTTTCTTCTTGCATTACTTATACTCGAATCAATCCTTTAAATTAATCGACAGTGACGATAACCCGGCTTTCAATGGCGAAGCAAGGACCTTAAATGCTCTATCTGCAGCATTCCAGATATTCCTATTATGTTAGCCCAGTCTTGCATTTATATAATTGCACCATGAGTTTGTACATACTTATATTTCTCAACTAGGGATATTTGGCCTTTGAAAGCCAGTGTTATGTCTACTTAAGTGTTCTCAACTTGCTTCCTCTGCGGTTCGACCGCCCTAAGCGTCTTGAATGTGCCTTCGCTGGTCCTCAAGCTGCAAGGCCACTAGGTCCCGTTCAGCCTTGGTGACTGGCTCCTTGGGCAGAAGCTTAAAGTAGAACGGCGCAAGGATGGCAATGACACATCCCAAACCGCAGGTAGCGGTTAATGTAGCAAAGCCGACTAGATGCTGGGGAGCGTTGGTGCTGGGCCATAAGTAACTTCCATAGATAATAGCCAAGTGACCAAATGAGTTGACAAAGGCGATGGCAATAGAGCGCTTTTGGTCGGGAAATGGGATGGACTCGCTAGTCCAGTTCAGCATCAAAGGCAGGCCTGTGTAGAGGCCAGCGACGAGTAGGCACATCATAACATATTTGGCGACGGCAGAGTGGACAAAGGCCGACACTAGGCATGCCACAGCAGCTAAAGCGTAAAGGCCGACACTGTGCCACCTTCTGTCCTGGAACTTATCCGAGGTCCAGGAGAAGGCCAGTTGACATATGGCACCGGTGATCCAGATGGGTACTGTCATCCATTGCGCAGTGACCTTTGTGTAGCCCATGGTCTTGAGAATTGTTGGCACAAAGTATGAGATGGACATTCCCAGAATAATGATGCTGTAGGCCACAAGGAAGAACCAAGTCTTGCCATCCGTAACAACAGACTTGAAGGCCTGCCAAGATGTCATCCGGCGGGTTGTGCTACCGACGCTGACCTGTCGATCGACGAGGATGCGAATCTGAGCTAGGCGACGCTGGTCGGGAGAGAAGTATCGGGCGTTTCGAGGGTAGTCTGGTAGGAGGAGATAAAGGCCGAAGCCGCAGAAGACGGTGAGTGCGCCTTCGACGATGAGCAGCCAGCGCCAGCCGGGAATGCCTCTCGCGCCCTCGAGGCCCTTGACGATGGCACCAGCCATGATGCCACCCAAGGCGGGAGCAATGCAGCCAGATGTGTAAAAGATACAAAACCTCTTACCTACAGAAAAGTCAGTAACAGGTCCAGAGCATAATGATTCTACTTACCAATTTCCTTCTTGGTATACCAGCAGGTCAAGAGATAGATGGCACCGGGGAAGAGACCAGCCTCAATACAACCGAGAAAGAATCGCCCAGCCAGAAATCCCTTGTAGCTCTTGGCCTGAGATAAGGCAAGGACAACGCAGCCCCAGACCCAGACTATAGTAGGAAGATAAATTGATGGACGGCATTTGTTCATGATCATGTTGGAAGGTACTTCGCAGAGGAAGTAGCCTACGAAAAACAGGTACACGAGGAGAGAGTAATCTAGCGGTTTATCATCAGTCCACGTGCTACATGCCAACAGGGCTCTCTCTTACCATTATCCTTCATGTTTAGGCTTTCGCTCATGCCTGCCGCATTGGCATTTGCCTTATGCAAGTTAGTACCTTTCTAAGCGGGGAGTGTATAGGAAAACTTACAATATTGCCGCGATCCAAGTAAGCAAGGACATACATCCACCACAGGCATGGCAGAAGAGTGAAGTCGATCTTACGGACGAGTCGCCTCTCTTCATCTGTATCAGGCACATAGTTTGCAAGTGCAATGGCCAGCTCCTCATCATCCGCCAGAGCACCCGCAGGCTTCACCACTTCGCCGTCGGCAAAATCCTTTGAGCCACCTCGCTGCTCCGCATCGTTTTTATCTTCGATTTGAGAAGCCATTATGTCCGGTGGAACTTGGCGCGAAAGAAAAGGAGTTATGGCACGCAGAAGACAAGTTAGCCAAGAGACGGCCTGCCTGTCGGGAACCTGAAGTTATATAACTGCAAGATCGGCACTCGGAGTAGGTCACCCGATCACGGAGTGAAGTTACTGACAATAAAAAGCTCGTTACTTTTTCCCTAACTTCTTATCTTTGGAGAAGGTATGAGGGCCTAGATTAGCATCTCTTGGCAGCTGTGCCAAGCCTGAAGGATGACTCGTGAATCGGCGGAGTACAGATGTGCGCCCCGCCGGTTCAAAGACAAGACAAGAAAAAGATCGCCCTCACAGAACAATGCACCGATGGAATTTAACCAGGAGAAGTGCGGTGTTATTGTATTGGACTCTTATTGTAATAGCCATGGCAATGTGTAGGAATTGCGCTTAGAAAACGACTATTTTCGGCTAATATAGCACGTTTTATTCCAACTATATGACTACTTGAAATAATTTATAGTAGATATAAGTACTAGTATCATTGGCTCTTTTGAACGCCTGTTAGTTCTTATGGCCCATTCACAAAACAAGATATGTGTGGAGGGACAGCTGAAGGTTTCTTGGGTGGCAGTTCGCACATTGTCCCAACCTCCTAGTGTCTAGTCTACTCTTATCTCTGTTAACTCTAAAAGCGAAGTCCAACTAGTTTATCCTGGCTCTATCAGTCTCGCTTTTCTTATCATGTGGGTCGTAGAAAACCAGGAATCCAAAGACACTTGACAGAAAGATATAGAATCCCGATTATTTTGTTACCCATCTGCTTGTCTAAAACTGGCAGGCTAATGGAGACAATCGGCCAAAGCTCCGCTCCTATCCTTATCTTACTGTTAGTGTCTTGCTCCCCAACCTTTCTCGATGGTAAGACTTGTCATTGGCTCGTAAGAAGGATCCTCCACAGAATGGTCATGCGGGGTATAAACCCCCAGCATTTATAAGTATGCGGTACCAAAAGTAAGAGCCGATACCAACATCTCGGACCTGGAGAAGACTTTGGACACTTTACAAAACCCAATTCAAGTGTGTTTAGCTGGTGATAGTCACTCTTTCATGATAAAGGTAGATTGGATGCATCTAGCCACACGCTCTGAACGCTGTCTTAACAAAATACAGATACGCGACCAGTCCATCAACCCTCGATAATGCCACCAAAGCCGTTTCCGCCTCCAAATGGGATGCCCTCATTTTGGCGGACTTCTCCCGGGTCGCTTGATAACTATCGATCTACGGAACTACTGCCCTCTCAATGCGATATTCTTATCATCGGGGCAGGATACTCGGGTGGTTCACTCGTAACACATATGCTATCGCAACCCGAGTCGAATGACAAGTCTATTGTCGTCTTGGAGGCTCGCCAGCTATGTTCGGGGGCGACAGGTAGAAACGGTCAGTGATACGACTCTTATATCAATGAACAGATTTCTGACGTTTCTAACAAAGGCGGCCACCTCAAGCCTGATGTATATAACCTTTGCTCAAGCATGGCTTCAAAGCATGGGATCGATGCGGCAGCCGAGATTGCCGAATTCGAGCTTGCCAATGTGGAGGCGGTCAAAGATTATGTCCTCAAGAATGATGTGGATTGCGATTTTGTCCTTACTCAAGCTGTTGATGTCCAGTTGTCGGAGGAGCACAACACGGCTATGAAGGCAGGCTATGACAAGCTCATAAATGCTGGCGTGAGCGCGACCAAGACGGCCTTCCACATAGATGGCAAATACGCTGAAACGGTAAGTGTTACCATCAAGGATCTCTCCCCAAGCGTCAGCATGATCGTTCTGACTGGAAGTTTGTGTATTAGATCTCGGGCGTTAAAGGCGCAAAGGGGGCCTACAAGTATACCACTGGCCATCTCTGGCCATACAAGTTGGTCCATCATCTATTCTCCCAAGCTTTAAAGCACGGAAACCTTAACCTCCAAACGAATACGCCAGTGACGGAGATTCCTGATTCTCCTGATGCTGATGGAAACTGGACCATCACCACCAGCCGTGGTATTCTCAAGGCACGAAAGGTCATCATGGCTACGAATGCTTACACCGCAGCTCTTCTGCCAGAATACCGCGAAAGGATCATCCCTTATCGGGCCATCTGCAGTCGAATAGTTGCCTCAAATGCACCAATGTTGGCAAATTCATATGCCATTCGGTTTGGCCCTTCGAACTTTGACTATCTGATCCCTCGGCCCGATGGGAGCATCATTGTTGGTGGTGCTAGAAGGGATTACTTCAGATACACGGAAGACTGGTATGGCAATGTGGATGACACGAAGCTTATTGAGAGAGCGAAGGATTATTTTGAAGGGTATATGCAAAGGCACTTTCGTGGTTGGGA
This sequence comes from Fusarium sp. NRRL 53497, assembly GCA_013184445.1. Lineage (NCBI taxonomy): Eukaryota > Fungi > Ascomycota > Sordariomycetes > Hypocreales > Nectriaceae > Fusarium > Fusarium sp. NRRL 53497. Next base: position 137,080 of record JABCJZ010000347.1, on the reverse strand, counting down.
GAACAGCGGTGCTCACATTGATCAAGTGTGGACTGGAAGTAAGACTATTCGTTTTCCTCAATAGTACTTGGACTCTTACTAACCGCATCTCGCTGTAGTTATGGGCTACTCATCAGATCAACTTCCACGCATAGGTCACATTCCTGGAAGAGAGAACATGTTCATAATGGGCGGTTTCACTGGGCACGGAATGCCTCAGATCTTCCTGGCTGCTAAGAGCATAAGCCGCATGGTCCTTGAGGAATTACCCTATTCTAAAACAGGACTACCCCGGCTGTTTGAAGAGACACAAACGAGGCTAGAGAGCAAGGAGAATTTCTTACGGGATGTAATTGATAGACAGGAAAGTCTTGTAAAGATATAATCTATTGCTATTATAGAAAATATAAGCCATATTAGGCTATTAATATAGTGCTTTGTTATGTTAGTATTAGATTATTTTGAAACCTTATCCTCGGCAAATCTGCTATATTTATCTGTAATCTAACGACCCTCTGGCTGCGTCTTTGCTTTCTGTTCAACGAGGACTGGGCCGATTGTTAGATGTTGAACTGGTAATCAGTTCAGTTCTTGTCAATTTCGCTCCTTGCGTGGCGTTGTGTTAGCAGCTTACTTAGCATTTGTTTTATGGAGTTAAAACCATTATATCTGCAAAAGATTAAATTGATGGCGTTAAATTGAAGATATATGGCGACAATTAGGGGTTTCCTGCCTCCAGGAGCACATCTCGAATTCCCAGATAGAATTACAAAGGATAGAAACTGCCAGGGAGCATTATAATAAGAATAAGAACGACCTTGTTTCTGTCCAAGTCCGCCCATCATCATTGCACATTTTAGCTGCTGCTGCTCGCTTATTATGCACATCAACTTATTATGTTAGTTGATAATACAGCCGATGGACTATCGGCTAGTTATACTTGTATTTCCAATAACCTATCAACGTGCTTCCGGGATACCTTACTCTACGAACCAAGTGATCCCCTTCCGGATATCTGACTTCCATTGTTCGCACAAGGCAAAGTCTTGAAAGACATCAGCGAAGCCATATGGCACTCCCGGATAGATATCGACCTTCGTTTGAACATCATTCTCCCGCAAGACCTTCTCATAGACCAAGCCATCATCGCTCAGTGGATTCTATCCACAGATCTGAAAGTACACTTGGGAAAATCCCTTGTTTGCGCTCTCCGCATTGAAGGGCGAGTAGTTAGCTGACAGGACATCCGGGACATATACTGATTCGATGAAATCAAGAGCAACTTTGTCTAAAATCATTGCCTCAGCATTCTGTTCCCTTGATATCCACACCTCCTTGAACCTTTCCGGAACAATAGCCGCATCTAAGAGCATTGGCATGCTAAGCCAAACCCCATATTTAGGGGGCTTCTTCGCTTTGGTGACCCATTGCTTGGCTGTGTCAGCTGCTAAGTTCGCTCCAGCGGATATTCCACCACTGAAAAGGCTCTCAGAAAGTTGGATGCCGACAGATCGGGCGTTGACAGCTGTCGTGAGCCAAATCATGGTATCCCAGACATCGTTCGGTGCTTTTGGGAATTTATTCTCAGGGGCGAGGCAATAAGAAATGCTAACAACTGTAATACCATGCAGTGTAGCTAATGCTTGCGGGTCAAGGCCGGCATTCCCATTGTCACCGAGACAGAAACCTCTACCATGAAGGAGGACGAAAAGACCAGCGGGAGCCGATGATATAGGCTGACAAACCCGGGTATTACTCTTGTACCCATATCGCATGAGAATTTCAACAATTGAGGAGTCTTGAGCAGGTGCTGCGTGCTGAGTTGGGTTCTGTCGAACCATAGCTACCAAAGTGGAAAACGGTAGCTTGAGTACTGGATGTGCGGCATTTTTCGAGTTCGCAAGGTACTATGAACAGGATTAATTACAGTCGCTTGCTATATTGTAGTCTAGCTTAAAGTGAATCTTGGTACCTGGATAAATCAGGACTAAGAGATTAATATATTAATATTATCGCTCTCCCTACCAGAAAATGAAGCCTTCCTACTTAACAATAGCGAGCAAAAACCCATCATACTCTTTCGCCCCAACCGTCTGCATCACCACAGCATCTACTCGGTCATCCCGCCCAACCATTTCTACCAAGTCGCTCCCGTCCTTAGATTGACCATCCGTAAACATCCCATTCTCCACCAGGTTTCTGACAGCATTGTCCACGTAAATCACACCTCTCTTTCCTGTTAGCTCCACAGCATAGTCGAAATATCTTCCTTGATTGGCCCAATCAGCATCAATGAATACGAAGTCGAACAAGGGTCTCTGCCCTGTTTCGATCTCGCTTTTCAATCGTGGAAGGATATCCAGGGCGGCCCCAAGTTGTACATCGACCTCGTCAGGAACTTTGATGCCAGCAAATTGTAAATTTTCAATTGCTACATCACGTCGATAAGGATCAATTTCGATGCTCGTGATTGTTCCTCGGCCTTTCACAGCTCTTGCTAGCCAGATACTGGAGTAGGCTCCCAAAGTTCCAATTTCAAGCACATGCCTAGCTGAGCTCAATGTAACAAGCAAAGAGCTGAATTTCCCTTGGATCGGAGACACGGCAATCATCGGTAATCCTTTGTCAATGCTATTTTGGAAGGCATGATCGAGGCCTTCACTCTTAGATATGAGATGAGCCTCCACATAAGAGTCAACAGCCTCTTGTTGCTTCATTAGGTTGGCAGACATTGTAAAGGACGTTGTGATAGTAAATAGTGAGAGGGACTAGTATGACAGAATGATCAAATGTGGTTAAGTAATTGTGATTATCTGGGCTACATGTACAGCTTTAAATGGTTTTCGGGACTCATGTGTCTAGCAGTTGCTCGGGTTTTCAAGTTCGGATTTACGAGGGCGGGCGGAGCCACACAGCAGAAATGTTGCAACCAGCTATGCCTCGGTGCAATGCTATTCTTCTACTAAAGGGCGACTGTCTCATGCCAGCAATATAGCTCATGTGATCAATCAGGTGTTGTTAATTCAGTTTCCGAGTTAAAGTCCCCCTATTTAACAGGTTTTCCTCTGTAGCTGCGCCCACAATAAGCATATCCGGCTGCATGAGAAGCCTTGACATTTTCAAATTGCAGGTAATGGCTGAGGTATTTAGGGGGCTGGGAGCTTGATAAACATCCTGGTGGGCGTTGTCAAGCCGCTTGACCGAATGTCCTAATTTACAAAGATATTTCAGGCACTGCTTAAATCCGAGAGTTCCGACTAAACCCTGGTTGGGTTACACGGACTTTTTAAAATATCCGTCTTCATGGCTACGTTACATGTACATCACATAGACAAGTCGGGTAATCATGATCCGACGGGGAAGTCCCAGGGGCCGCAAAAGTCAATTTTTTGTTATTTTTATTTGACTCTTTGCTATTCAAGTAACTTAGCGCATTTTTGGCCAGTTTCCTCCAAGTTATTGATCGACTCCTATATAACATAGTCTTCCAAGATTATGTCTGCTGCGGCTGTTATCGGTCTTGGAAAGATTGGGGATGGGAAAGACCAAATGCATTGGTTGTAGACTAAGTGTTGGTACTTACTTGGCTGGGTTATTCCGGTGAGAGGCAGTGCGTGTGTTGTGTGTTTGACTGGGTCAAGCAAAGTGTGGTGGTTGCTGTCCTATTCACCCTGCCTTCTCCCCCATCCACCCAAACACCCAAGCACATACTTACACATGAGCCTCTTACGCCCGGCAGGTTAACACCTGAAGCAGTATGAAGACAGAGAGATATACACACTTTGCTAGTCATTGCCCCGCTCTCGTCAAGCCTATTCTACCTATTGTCGTCTTGTTCCTTCTGATCTAGTCATTCCTCTTCCTTAGTCCCCATAATAGTTAATAACAGCAGGGTAGCTTAAAATGTAATTCCTCTAATTATTTAATTCCCTATTTTTGGCAGTCAAATGAATGCTTGTTTTTAGTTGTCTGACTGGTAGCTGTTGTAAATAAATGTGAGTTTAGCATCGATATATTAGTTGTGTTCCCTTTGCCTTAGCCTGTGGCGATTGCGAACCTTACTGCGGCGTCTATATTTCGCGCCTACCTATGTCTATTTGACGCTGCCTTGCCTCCCTGGTGGAATGAGAGATTGGCGCGTTCTTCCTCCGTGCACTGAAGCATGCCTTTGTATAGTGTCATTCATTTCATGTAACGAGAGGGGAAATGTTTCACTGTTTCATTTACTTGCACCAGTCTATATAGTAGTCGCATTGCGTGACATCCGCGATCCACAGATAAACCTGGTTTGACACAAAGGTTCCTAAGAACTTTGCTACATACAACTAACATCTCCTTCGAACAATAACTTTGTCATTAGCCTCCTTCTCAGCTTCATCCCCGAAAATGTTGATGTCCCACATAGGCTTGTCTGTTTAAAAAAGTCAGCATCCAAAGAAGCTCTCTCTTCCAAGTTGATGAAATAACTCACTAGCAATGTAAATTACATTGTATCGCTTCTGCCGTGCGCCGATGTCTGGAAGGGAAGGTGTGGAGAGACAAGCAGATCTGATGAGCTAACTAGAGTGTATGGGCGCAAGACTGGGAATGATCTCCCGGGCCAAGACAACGTCAAAAGGAAACCTAGCGCGCGACGTCAGTCATCGCGTTTTATAGGCCGCAAGGGGAAACCGTCATTACGAACCAGTTAAGGGAAGTCCGGAGACATCTGTCTTATTTGGAAGCCTAAATCGGAGCCTTTTCGTATTGTGGTTGACCTCTTCAACACTATCGACAAGAAGCGATTTTAGACCTAGTCCTCCAGGGAACACTTGGGCTGGAGCTGGTGACTGTGCGAGTGCAGTTGTAGAGAAGCAGGCAAAGCCAATGCCGCCTACTACCAGCGAGGTCAGCACGGGTTTCGCACTTGCGTGTGTGTATCGTAGAGGCAATTTGAGGAACATTGTGGGGAAAAGATGTAGAAGAACGGTTGATTACAGATATATTTATCTAGGTTTCGCAACCGATTCTAGGCCAGAAGCCGTTTTTAAATTGTTGTTGCTTGTGGCGTGCCATCCGAGGCACACCACCGGTGCGCGAATCGCACAAGCGGAAACTTGATGGCCCGATGACATGAATGTCTTGGGGATGCTGATCAACATAGTCGGAAAGTTAAAAACCCGCCGTCACGCCGTGCCAGAATTCAGTGCAACCACTCACGCAATACGCCTGAAAAAGCCTACCTACCACAATCTCATCAAACAAAGATATCGAATACCGACAGAAAACAGCTTCAGGACGCGTCTTCGACATATGGACAAGCCCCTTATACTACAAGGGGTTAGCTATATTTAGTCCGTATGTCTACTATATAGAAATAGCTTCTTATAGAAAGAGATATTTCTAGCTGCTTCTCATGGGAGGCTTATTTATACTTAAGAAGATTCAACTTCTATAGTATATATGTAGAAAGTCTATTGTATTTGTTTTGTGATTGACTTGAGGGCGGCGAGGCACTCACGAGAGTATCTAAAGCAGATAGGCATCGAACCAGGCCACTGCCTGGAAGAATGCCTGCTCTTTGCCATACTTTTGAATCTTATCTGTCAAGTCACATCGCACAGCAAAGCCGTGAATCACCCCCGAGTATAGAGTCATCTGGTAAGGCAAACCGCACTTGGCCAGGATTGCCTCGGACTGATGCCGCTTCTCTGCTGGAAAGATGGGATCCGTCTCTGCGGCAGCGATGGAGAGTGGGCCCTGGATGGCAGCGAGCTCCTCTTCCTCCACACCAGCCGGGTGTGCAATGAATCCAACGTCAATTCCACTCTTGTAATGGCGAACGACGTACTAGAAAGCTCTCAGCTATGTCCACATGCTATAAGGTGCCGTGTTGACAGAATTGTCTTACCTTGCCTCCAAAGCAGTAGCCGACGGCGCCAATCTTGGCGACTCCGTATTCTTGTTTGAGAAATTGAATCGCTGCTTCAACGATAGGGTCGACTTCCTTCTTGGTGTGTGGGTTATTCCCACTGGAGCCCTCCGTCGTCCATTCCATGATATTAAAATCTGCGGGACGAGGGAGAGGCACCGCGTCGCCGTTGAAAGTGTCGACCACCAGACAATGATATCCGCAGGCAGCAAATTGATCCGCCATTAGCTTACTGTTTTGCCAAATGCCGAAGATGTCTGGCAGGTAAAGGATGGCTACATCCTTGTGTTTCTCGCCTTGAGGTGCTGAGTAATAAGCTGCCCATTTAGAAGCAACCCGAAGTTCCTTGCCCACCGGCTCGCCACTACACAACCATCAGTAATCCATTTCTGGATGCGGTATGGCCTGGGACGAAAGTAGACAAAAAGGGACGACAGACTCGTGCTTCACACCGATAGTGCAACATTGGGCAGGAGGCAACGACGCCATGATAACGATCTCTAACAGAAACTTTGCTGTGGTTGTAATATGAGTAGTGGTGAGGCGAGTGCCAGAGTCCCTGCTGAACTTCTTGTCTTGAGCCGCAAACTTCAATGCCCTTCCCTTCTGTCATTCAATTCGGCGACTTGTCATCTGAGGTGAGTCGTCGGGGCAAGGTCGGGAAGAAGCCCCGAGACAAAGTGGACAACTGCGGACAACTGGACAACTACGAAAACTGCGACGGACAATTCGCAACTGTCCGTATACCGACCTGCCGGAAACATACTCCGAGTTAACCCATTGCCGCATCAGCCACACATTCATCCTGGCCAGGTTTTGACTAGTCTCGTTAGGCTTTCATTCCCCTCCCCAGCATTCATGACGCCTTGCCCTGCAGGACTGTGGCACGTCTGGTTGTAGATATATTTCGTGTTGTCTCCGAACAGACCACGCTCTTGGCGCGGGGCATTTTCAGCCGCTGAGACAGTAGTCAGTCATACAACAGACTCCCGCTTCATCTCCAGCTCATAGATTGACATACCTCAATACTTATCCAACGGTTGTATTTGGAAACCCTCCAACGCGAACAAGACACCATGGCAACTATTGACGTGGACAAGATGCAAAAGCTAGCGCTTGCGGGGCCACGTCTGAACAGATCCGTGACGCTCAATTTTCAGGGCGATTGGGGCATGGCTAATTTTCACAGAATCTGCTCTTGGTTGACCCAGCAGTTCTGTGACCGTGCAGGGCCCGAATCTCAGGTTGCTATCTGGAACATCAGGCACGGAGGCATCGAGTCTGTCACCAACGTATACAATGGACGCATGCAGCTGGCAATCGCGACGCCAGCTCAGCTCATCAGCACGGCCCTCGAAGGCAAGGGCATATTTGCTCCATTTGGGCCCATGCCCAGTCTCCGTGCTCTCGGTGTGCTACCGCAGAATGATCGCATGGTCTTGGCAATTCATCCGAAGCACCAAATCAGTTCGTTTGAGGAGCTGCGCGCCAAGAAGCCTGCGATACGGATTGCCACCTCTACTAATGACGGCTCAAACTTCATCGGACATGTCGCATACGCATATCTTGCCAGTCATGGTATCAGCGCTGACGAAATTGAATCTTGGGGTGGTTCAATCCATACAGCCCATCGTCCTGAACAGGCTGTGGCTTTGGTTCTGAGCGGAGAGGCCGACGTTCTTCTCCAAGAGGCCATCATGATACCGTGGTGGGAAAAAGTCATTGAAGAACACAAGTTTGTTCCTTTGCCCGCGGAGCCTGCTGCTCTCACCAAGTTCATGACGGATCACCCTGGCGAGGCCAACCCAAGTGCGGAACCCCTGCCTGCAGGTTTCTGGAAATCGCTGTCGCGGCCGCTGCCTTGTCTTGACTTTGCTGACTTCGTTGTGCTGGTCCGCGACGATCTCCCGGATGATATTGCGTACCTCTTGGCTTGGTGCCTTGTCGAGACCAGGGATGATATCGAGGATCAGTACCACCATCTGCCACCGCAGCGGAGTCCTCTCAGCTATCCACTTGATCCGAAAAAGATGGCGCAAAGCCCAGTACCGTTGCATCCAGCAGCTCGACGTTATTATTCGGAGGCCGGTTATCTATGAGAGGGCTTTGTCACTGCCCAAGGCTTGGATATCGCATCACTTTGGGAGTGTCGTGTTTGTGTCGTGTCTTTGGTACCCATAACTCAACAAAGGCGATCAATTACTTGAAAGGCATGGTTGCTAATTGCCCATATGAAAGATTCGAGTTATCGTGCTGGGATATTGGACAACCCCAAGTCTTCTTCCCGATATCTTCAACCAAAACAAAGAACAGCCTGTCTTCGTCCTCATTTTCATTGGTTAGACACGTAAAGCGTATGAACAGATTTTATGATTTAACCCATCTCACACATGGTGACTAGTCTGCGTCTGTCTCGCGTGAGAGCTTCATATTACGATAACCGATGAGGGTCAGGCCTGGAGACAACACCAAATAGCACCGTATGATTGTAAAAATGTTGATATTGTTCTGTAGAAGTTGTGTTCACTCATCCAAAGCTCCTGAGCCTACCTGACCACTACACGAGGTTAGTATAGAGCCCAGCAAGCTCAACCTCCTTCAGCCAGAGGTTCCAGGGTCTCTCGAAAGACCAGCGGGTCATTTCCGTCGACGCCGCAACCTCGTCCTGGTGAATGTAGTCAATTGCAGGTGGTCCAAGGGAAGAGCCATGAAAGGCGGCGTGCGACAAAAGGGTGTTGGTCTGTATGGCAGCGTTTTCTTTCGTATAGATTGCGCGCAAGACACTTTCTTCGATCCGGTTCCCGCACACAGTGTAGCCATGCCCGCGCATGAGCGTAACAGGTTGGCTCGGCTCTTGTACCTCACCACTGCCATTGCTGTAGGCACTTCCGTGTGAGAAGTAACAGGCTAGAGCAGCTCCTAACCTGGTGTTCCGAATCAACAGGTCGCGTATATCCTCATCAGCATAATGCTTCGAGATATCGAAGACTGGAATGGAAGTGCCTTTGCCCCCAGGTCAGCAACATTATCTACTAGTGGCAGTCAACCTGCGACTCACCTAAGAAGCCAGCCATGTGAAAGCATGGCTGCATCGGGACAGCTGAGAACCTAGTCAGTAGATTGACATTATGATGCGAAAGAGACCGGCCAACACGTCTGAAATCGAAGCCGTGGAATGAAGAGGGAATGCAAGGCGTGAGGGCAAACAGTGAAAAACTGCTTGGGTAGAATGGGCAGGGATTCGTACATGAGATAGTATAAGGGATTACCGAGGTGGAGTGGCTGTGAATGACGCTCATGACGGCAGGAAATTTCTTGTATATCTCGCTGTGAATGTAGCGCTCGACATAGCCCTTTGGAGCATCGCTGTTCACTGGTTCGCCATCGTGGATGTGATATTGTACGAGATCGTGCCGGGAGGAGACGGTGCCCGGCGCAGTGTTTCGTGGCATGAAGAAGCGATCCGGCTGTTCTGGGTGTCGAGCAGAGAGATGGCCATAAGCATCCAAGACCCTGTAAAGCTGTGTTATTCGGCCGAACTGAGTTGAGATTTTTGCAGCAGTTGCATGGGCCCAGCTCACTGGTGGAAGTGCAATATATGGCAACCTGACACTAGAGTGCGCAAAAAGGCCTTGTGCGACTCGGTTTCTGCTGGTTCGGCTGACATGGCTGGAGTCGGAATGTCCTTGGGTACAAGATCCCTATCTGATCCACCAAAGTCGAAGCTAACACACAGGGTATTTGTAGTGACGGTGATACTGTCGGCCGGTTGCCCAGGCTGAAACCCTTGAATGCCCCGAACATGAGGGGCTCTTCCGGGGGCCGCCTCCCACTTTTGTCACAGCGCTTCCAGCGTCTCCACCACGCCGCTCGGAGGCCGACATCATGTCCAAATTGCCGAACCCACCTACGTACTGGTGGTTGATGTGCCGGAGCGGTCTTCAGCAAGATCTCTGGGGGAAAGGGGGATGCCACCCTTGCAAATCGGGTGGGACCAGGGAAAAACCTTGGTACCAACCAAAGACTCCCGATATCCCCGTGTACATAAAGGATATCTCCCTCACGAGTCGAAGCTTCAAGCTTGATTTGCCTCCTCCCACCCCGAACCAAGTACGGCCAAAAAGGTCATCGTCTCTGCAAATCCCTCATCCATTTTACTTCAGGCTCTAGCGAGCATGGCGGAATCACGTATGCAGAAATATACCATCGCTCTGCTAGGATGCACTGGCAACACGGGCAAGGTTGTTCTACGCACGCTGCTAGCTAGGCCCGAGTACAATCTTAATATCTACGCAAGGTCTGCGAAGAAGCTGTGCAGTCAGTTCCCGGAGCTTGGAGACAACGACCAAGTCAAAATGTGCATTGGCGACATCCACGACACCAATGTTATCGTGGACTGCGTCTCGGGAGCCAGCATCATTATATGCACCCTTGGAAGTGATGGCATGTCGCCTGGCACAATACTGGGCGACTCAGCTCAAGCACTTGTCAATGCACTGGAGCTGCTTAAGGAGCAGAAGGGCGCTGCGTGGGAGGCGCCGCGGCTTCTGTACCTCTCTTCCGCGTCTGAGAACGAGCGATTCTCAGCGCCACGTCCGCGACTTGTCCACTGGATGATCACGACAGCATTCCAGATGGGCTATATCGATCTTCAAAGAGCACAGCGAATCTTGCTGAAAGACCCTTCACTCTGCTCGCTCCTCTTGGTCCAGCCAAACGTGTTGGTGGACGAGCCGGGCACAGGATCTTTCATCAGCGCAGAATATGCCAAGCTTGGTTGCTCTTATCACGACCTCGGGAATGCTTTTGTCGAGCTGGCCATTAACGACGGCTACAGGAAACTCGAGACTGTGGCTGTTTCCAGTCGTGATGGGGACAGGGCGCTGAGATATGCACCCATCATTGTCTCAAAGCTGTTCTTGGGCTTCTTCGTCAATTTTTTCCCTTGGGGCGTACAGATACATCGGTTTTTAGAGCGATTGTGGTGACGCGAACCCAATCGAGCTCGCTACATTGTGCAACTTTGCCGTTAGTTCATCCGTATCGCCAATTTTCCATGTGACTACTGCATTACATTCATTCATTCTGCGTCATGCGCATGCTTCAAGAGAAGGGCCTTTACTGTCTTCTGGTCTAGCATAGCTTCGTCAACACTAGACCTGCCATGTCATATCAGTCGAGACCCATCCCGCACAGTACCCCGCAAAGTGAAGACTGGGGAAAAGCGGAGGACGGGGAAGGCCGGATATGTTAGAGGAGGGCCGGGGAAAGTGCAACCGGGAACGGCGATCAAAAGTACCACACAGGCGTGGGGAACGGGGAAAGGGCGGCTTGCCGAGCTTTCACCAATGTACTGCTACTCTAGTACTTAATTCTCCAACATATGTCTGCCTTGTACTCTTGTTTACAATATCCGAACCTAACTCAAAATATCATCCCAAGTATTTCACAGAAGACAGAGGCACAGATTCATCGCTCGCTATCTTTTGGTATGCTTGTGTGTGCTTTGCCAGCTAGACCTACGCGGGAATGAACCCGTCCCTGCTGGGGAGAAAGCCCATTACTCCTTCTCCGAAGCCTTCCCACCCGTTAAACTCGGATACAAACTTTACAGCCGCCTTGAGGTAGAAGCCATCTTTCTCCCCGTACAAATCCTTGAAAGACTTGATGCCACGGACGACCTTGAAGAAGTGATCGTCCAGCGCCCACTTGTTCTCGAGGGCTTTCTCAGTCACCCAGTTCCAGTCACGCCCGGCAAGGTCGAATGAGTCAATCTTGTCAGCGCTCACATCCAGTCTAAACTGCAGAACGTAAATTAGGATGGTGTAGAGGCCATACTGTCTCAACAAGGAGTGATGGCGCTCCTGAGGGAAGTTCGGCAGCAGGACGCGGAACGCATGGGCCGCAGTCATGACGTGTGCGTAGAAGAAGTCGTACTTGCATTCGGGATAGCCTGAGCCGATGGCCACGAGCACCGACACGTCGCAGATATGTTCCATGGCTGTGGCCGCATCACTGATATGCCAGGCATTCCAGTGCTCGATGGTGGCATCGTAGGCCTCTCTCAAAACCTGGTCGTAGTTGACGGTTCCTGGAAACTTGACCACTCCGTCGAACCGGGCATCCTGCTTGACGCACAAGAGAACTTCGGCCAAGCAGCTGGTCTTGTACGTGGATTGGTCCGCCGGCTCGTTTTCCAGAAGCTTGTGGAAATTGGCATACTCGGTGCACGCAAGGCTCAAAGCTTGCGAAGCGACCTCTGGCATTGTGAATTCGTATGCATAGGCAAGATGAATAGCAGGGTGGGCCACTTTGCTCTCTCGTCAGCAACCGTCTTGACCCGTTGTCACACGCATCTTCACAAATGTGGGGAGACTCACGCCCGCCTAGAATGCCGTTCGCCAGAGGCTCCTTGCCGGAGAAGAGGTACTTCTCGACGACTTTCTTCCAGTCCCCGCCGTTCTTTTGGGTCTCCTGGTCGAAGAGGTCCACAAATGCAATCGTGTGCCTGTGTTTCAACTGGTTAGATCTCTGAAACTTCCACCCTCAAGCCGCAATGGCGGTAGAAATTCACATACGCTTTGTCTCCCAGATGTTCTCTCCAGGTAGATTCCAACGGGAGGCCACCTCTGATGAAAGTCTCATCGATGGGCACCAGGCTCTGGATATCATGATCATACGTCTTCTTCAGCTGTTCTGAGTCTGCACCCAATACGTAGGCTGACCCGAGAAGCTAGACTCGAGTGTGAGTGATGTCGTGTTCGGCCAGACAGCTTCTAATTAATTTCGATACTTACGTGCGGCAAGTGACTGTGGAGAATCAGTTGCGGATTTCGCAGCGGCGCAACCGCAGAGTGCCCCTCACGCAGGAGCTTGCATAAGGTCTGCGCCCGCTCGTCTTCCGCCTTGTTGATGTCATATACAGGGACGGATCCGAGGTCAGGCCTAACTGTAGGCTGCGGGAGGCGGACGCTATCGTCAGCTTTAACGGTTTCTGTAGCGGTTGCTGTAACAGCCATTGTGTACGCCATCTGGGAAGTTTGTGTGTTATGGTTGTGGTGGTGAAGATATGATGTCCCTCTAGCTGGTGGATCATTGAAGTATTTTATCCTTAGCAAAGAAAGTAGAAGGTGGCGTGTGGGGATGAGCAGCGTCGGTCGGTCACATCATCAAAGTGCCTCTGTGCCAGCTCGCAACATGTGAGGCCCCGGATTCGTAATACCCAGATACGTAAAGGTTGGCACCGTCTCTTCGTCTCTAGGGGACGTCATGCGCACCCCGCACCCTACATTGCTCCGCGACTAGTCGGAGTTTTTACAATAGCGACGCCGCGAGGCTCGCCAACGTCACACTCACCGGGCTCCAACTCCACCTAATAGCCACCACCACCACAGGTCTAGAGTAGGCGTAAGTTATCCCCGATCCTGCCCCGGGGCCCCAATATGTGGGATGCAGCCTGCCATGTCCGGGACCGTGATCAGCGCGGCCACCTCTTCAACACTGCTTCGCAGCCTCGTACATTGGCGCCTTGAAAAGTGGAATTCCCGTCAATACCATGCTTTTTGCACGTGTCCTCGTACGATAGAGGGCATCCATGGATGAGCAGAGAGATGCTACCCTGTTTTGCACCGACGGAAGCTCGGACTCCCATTGTCTCAGCTACTTGGTCCATTCTTTTTTAAACAATTTTTTGAAAAGCTTTACGGTTCGAGATAAGCGTGCCTTTAACACGGTAACTTTGGATTATATCATGGCAATCGTGGGTGGCGGGGTTAGACCGGGATGCTCCCCGCAAGCCAGCCTTCTGGCGTTTCCGCCCTCGGGGTATCTCGAGCCGGCAGGTCCACTTGCGGTACTGTAGCGCGTGACTGGCGATAGAAATGGCGGCGCATCCGAATCCGAGAAACCATGAGTATCAGTTGTTTCAATTCGTCACTGATAAACCGACTGCTTCTCCAAGGTCAAACCAGCCACCAGCATTCAGTATTCTTCCAACAAAGAGACACCAGCGCCAGAATGAAGACAGATGCCCTGGTTGTGGATAGCCCTGGAGCGGCATTCTCGTACCGGCAGATCAGTGTCGAGGACGAACCTCGAGACGATGAGGTCTTAGTCGAGATCCATTCAACGGGCCTCTGCCATACCGATCTGAACTTTTCCAAAGAGACAGGAATTCCTGGACTATTCCCTGCTGTCTTTGGGCATGAAGGTGTGTTTGGAGCCTCTCCCAAGCTGTCCCAGTGGCATTCCTTTGAGCTGGAGCTGACACAATTCGCAGGCGCCGGTATTGTTCTCAAAACGGGCGCGAATGTGCAAACCTCGCGGCCAGGAGACCACGTCATCCTCACTTATTCCTGCTGCACAAATTGCAATAACTGCCACAGCAAAGAGACGTCATTCTGTGATCATTTTGAAACACTCAACTTTGGGGTCGGCCGGATGGACGGATCCAAGGCTTACTCAATATCTACAGGGCCTGTCACGTCTCACTTCTTCGGTCAGAGCAGCTTCGCAAATTTCACCCTGGCCATGGCTTCCAGCGTAGTCAAGGTAGACGAGTCCTTGCCTCTATGCTCCCTGGCTCCACTAGGATGTGGCGTGATGACTGGAGCTGGTGGTAAGTGAGATAACAGGGTCTCATTCTGAACTGCAGCATATGTTAACGTGTGATTTCAGCCCTTTTGAATGTGGTGCAGCCGAAGAAAGATGCCGTGCTTTGCATCACCGGTGCTGGAACCGTTGGACTGGCTGCTTTGATGGCTGTCAAACTGCTTCCGCATCCCCCGTCTGAGATAATCTGTGTCGATATTGTGCATAGTCGCCTAGAGCTTGCCAAGAAGTTCGGAGCAACTATCTTGATCAATTCGCAGGAGGAGCCTGATCTTGTGGTTGCTTTGAAGCAAGCTACCAATGGGAAAGGAGTGGACGGGTCTATCGACACTACGGGTCGTCCGCAGGTAGCCGGCTCATTGTTGAAGGCGGCGGCGAAGAAAGGCACTGTTGTCCAAGTGGGGGTAGGGTTGGTGAGTCTTCCGCCACTATTGACTACTTTTACTAGTGAATTGACACCATCCTTAGTTAACGGCCGAGGTATCCACCTCGATGTTTGATACGGTCAATTCGGGGCGAATATACCGCGGTTGCGCAATGGGCAACAGCTTCCCTCAAGAATTCATACCTAAGCTTATCCGAGCCTGGCAAGACGGCCTATTCCCATTTACGGACATGGTTCAGAGCTACCCCGCAAAAGAAATAGTCGAAGCAGTCGAAGCCGTCAACAGCGGCAGAGTTGTCAAGGTAGTTCTGGATTGGGACAAGAGTAGGCCAGTCTCTCAAACTGGCCTCAGGCAGAAGGAGAACGTAGACTGCTTTTGAGGATATCTACATGATATTAGGCTAGTTATAGAAAATGGCCAAAAAGAAAGGTAGTGGGTTTTAGAAGGACACTTAGGATTGGAGTTGACAATTGTGGCTCTAAAAGGCTGTATTGGGGTATGCGATACATACATGCCATGCTTTGGAAATATTATTAGTTAGATAACCTAGTTCCTTACCGCTCTGTTCCATACTTTTTGGCCTTTATCTTCAACAATAATAAGAAAATGCCTAGGCCCTGACTTTAATAGAAATAGACAGAGGAAGATATAGCAGAGGCCATATTAGATATTACTAATAATAGCTATTTACCCCCTCAAGTCGCTTATAGACAGAGTGCCCTGAAGGACTCTAATCGACGGACTTTACGGCTGCAGGGCTGTGAAAAAGCAAATACACCCTTATCGACGCTTGTCCAAGAGCCAAGAGAATAAGCTTGCTTTCTAGATACGCTATCACGAGTCATTAGGTCATGCTCCGTCCATAGTCAGGTCCGCGCTTAAGCTATGGCCTTATTGAGATATTATGGCAAATACCCTGACTTAGGATATAATTAGTTATTGAGTTTATTAGTGGCCGCGTAGACATCAAGATTAAGATAGGTAGAAGTTAAGAAGCTAAGAGGTTGAACTTGTTATAGTTAAAGCAATTTATTAGTATTTAAATACTAGGGAGGCCTACTATAGCTTTATAAAAAGTATTTTTCTAATTATTTTAATAAAAATTTAAAAATAAGCTTAAGATAATTTTGCAAAATATAATCTATTACTATTATGGAAGATGTAAGCCCTATTAAGCTACCAATATAGTGTAGTGCTTACAGGGAATCATACACCATCGAAGAATACGTAAAAGCGGGGTTGTTAGTCGCAGAGGTCCACAATTCAAGGCCCTTCTGCCTAATTCTTCAACATCGGATGTTGCCTGATTTGGTAGGATGTAATATGTTGTTGCATCTCTAGGTTCAGGTAAGAAGACCATAAGGCCCATCTGCCAATAAAACATTGAGCTTACATCTTGAGCTTCCTGCCACAGGGCTGATATCGCATCCCACTACTCTATCCAAGCTAATTATTACAAACTCAAGAATATTCCAAACTATGTTGCTGGATGAGCTGGACACTCCGCTAGACGATGTGGTTGTCATTGATCGTCTGGCCATTGCTGACTACAACGAGTCAAACATCCTGCCTCAAGATGAGGCCACTTTAAAGAGGCTCCGAACCTGGATCAAGCCTACCGAGTACACAGGCGACGGCAGCGAGTTGAAGAAACATACCAGCTCTCACCTAAAAGGGACCAGCCAGTGGCTGCTCAACTCCGCCGTCTTTGAAAAGTGGCACGATGGTCGCGATGGCGGGATTCTGTGGATTCGAGGTGCGTGATTTATGTCAATCGACATCCGTGTCAAGGCTCATCATTCTTAGGTGTCCCCGGCTCCGGCAAATCTGTACTTGCGTCAAGGCTCATCCATCATTTATCATCCCAGGAATGCCCAGTGCTATGCTTTTTCTTCCGTCATACTATAGAGTCTAATCACCGCCCGGAATCTGCTCTCCGTGACTGGATTGCTCAAATCTTGCCATTCAGTCCGCCACTACAACTCGCATTGGCGAATCTAACCTCAGAGCCTATAAGCGTTGAATCTGTCGAGAGTTTGTCCTTGGCTGAACTATGGAATCTCCTTCGGCTTGCCTTGAGAAGCATACCCAAGGCCTACTGCGTGGTCGATGCTCTGGATGAGATGGACCACGATGCTTTGGAACATTTCCTCCAGTTGCTTGATCAGCTCGGCAACATGCACCCTGATAGAGTCAAACTCATCATTACAAGCCGACCCATCGCAACAATTGAGAAGATCGTGCGAAACCCGAGACTTTTGGACATTCGCCTCGACAAAAAAGCCACCAATCCAGATATATCTACCTATCTTGAACACAGACTTGCCAGCTCCAAGTTTCCGTCTGAGACCAAAGACACGATCAAAAATGAGGTTTTCAAGAAATCTGATGGGCTGTTTCTCTATGCCAAATTAGCCATGGACGCAATGGTTGGGCTGGAAGCTGAAACCGAGATGAAGGTCCTCGAGGCTCTCAATACTATGCCTGCCAACCTATCAGTCATGTATAGAAACCTCTTGAAAGAGCACATGGGCCGGACTGAGCTTCCAGAGGGACTGCTTATACTCGTATTGCAGCTTGTCACCCACGCCACTCGACCCCTGCGTCTTCTCGAGATATCCCACTGCATCAAAGTGACACAACCACAATATGGCCAAGATACTGGGGAGATCAAGAGTCTGGTACGAGCTTGTTGCGGGCCATTATTGGAGGTGCTTCCTGACGAGACTGTCCGCGTTGTCCATCATTCCCTAACAGAATATCTCTGTGGAATCACTCGATCATCAGACGACCGGGATATTCCTGTGTTCGAGCCAGGCCCGATGCATAATCATATGGCATTGATCTGTATGTCATATCTACAGTCAGGCTCCTTTTACGTTGCGAAGGTTAAGGATCAACATGGGAGGGTCTGTGTTCTGCAACGGGAAGTCCCCCCTTTTAGGACGTATGCAGGCCAAAACTGGCGCGTCCATGTTGAAAAGGCTTCGATGAGAGGGTTTCCACAGGAAGAAGCAAACAACATTATATATTCACTATTGACGTCGGGGAAAACCAAGCGACTTGCCTTACTAGCAGGGCTGCGGGATTGGAATGAGTCTTCTCCAAACGAGAAAATCTCGCTTGAGACTGAGGCATTGCTTTTCTCGATTGAGTTGGGCTTGTCCAGTTTTATCAAGGACCTCCTCGAACGCAGTGATGGAGAAATAGCCAAGTACGACGGAACTCGAAATTGCCAACCTCCGTTACATCAGGCTGTATTGAAGGGGAACCTGGAGGTTGTCCGCTTGCTCATCAAGTATGGCGCCAAGCTGGATAATTACGACAGTGAAGGAAGCACACCACTCCACCTGGCACTCGGCAATACCTACAGGCACATCAGAATTAATCCTGCTATTGTTGAGAGCCTCCTAGAAGCCGGTGCTGACGTATGGAAGAGGTTGGGTGAAAACAGGAAGGTGATGAGCAACACGTGCGGACCCGACGATCCCTACCCACCAATCGAGAAAGCCTTTCTACACTGCAGCGAAGCCATAGCTAAGTTGTTTATACCGTATATCAAGACTGAAAGGGTTGCGGCGATGGCTCTACGGTGGGTCATTCAGGGCTCTCGGAATATAAAGGCGATGCGTTTGATCCTCGATCTTGGGCTGATTGATATCAATTCTAATCTTGAGGGCCGACCACTTCTGTTCTTAGCGTGCGCGCGGGTTGACCCCCAGACAGTCTCTATGCTATTGGAAGCCGGCGCAGATCCGAACGTGCCCTGCCATGAAAGCCGTGACGGCCCTCTCCCTAGTGGTGGAATAACAGAGCCCAACGTCCTGCATGCTTTGGCATTAGCACACCTTCACGACAAGTCTCATGAAATGGGATATTCTGAGAAAGCCCTGAGAGAGTGCTTCAGACTAGTTCTTGCTGCAGGTGCCAATAGTAAGTTTAAACTTTCCATCCCGTTGATTTTATTAAGCAAGAGAAGTCTAATTAGATTCCACAGTCAATGAAGTCGATGAAATGGAGAATACAGCACTACACAAGGCAAACAGTCCTCTCATAGCGCAGATCCTTCTGGATGCTGGAGCAGATGCAAATGCAAGAAATCGCCAGGGAGAAACGCCACTTCATGTCTCAAAAAGCTTCAAAGTAATGAGGGTAATACTCAACAAAACAGATATCAACATCAGGGATCACCAAGGTAGAACAATGCTGCTCATCAGGATATCTGACCGGAGGGACAACTCAGCAGTACAAGACGCCATTCAGCTGCTTGATCTAGGAGCTGACGCTCGTGTGATCGACAATGATGGTAACAGTATCTTGCATTATCTGGCCAGTCACGGAGACATTGGTCAACCTGATGGAAGACAGCTCCTGGAGAGATCAATGCAGGCCGGTGCAGACCCGAATTTACGTAACGTGGCGGGTCAGACAGCCCTTCACAAGCTGGATTTCAACGGTGGATACTCCAAAGCTCCGATGGCCACCAACCTGAGGACCTTTATTGAGGTTACGAATGCGGATATCAACGCCGTGGATGAAAAGGGCCAGACACTCCTCTTCAGTGCTCTTGATAGGTACGGAGTCTCTCTGGCAGATAAGAATGGGGACGGCGACGGCTTTATACCACTTATGGTTAAGTTTGGGGCGCACTTTGACATTACGGACCAGCGAGGACGGACACTGCTGCATGCTGCAGTTCCAAGCTGCCGCTGTGAAGAGGATGTAGATATTCTACGCTTTCTTGTTGAGCAGGGGGTGGACCCACAGCAGACCGATCTCAAAGGGAACACTATCTGGCATGAGGGAGTGCCTAGATTTGCTACATGGAAGGTATCGCCGGGAATGTTTTATAAAATCACAGCATTAGGCGTCGATCCAAAGAAGCCAAACAAACACGGAAGGTCCCCATTGCATATCCTCTGTGAGTATTACGAGTGGAACAGTTCAGAGAGCAGATTTGGCAACAATCCCAAGGAAGACGAAACGACTTTGTTTGAGTACATGCTGGAACAGGGTTGCGAAGATATCAACATCAAGGACCATGCCGGGGTTATACCGCTCCATAGTGCCTCAACCTTCTCTATCCACCTCACAAGAAAACTTCTTGAAGCAGGCGCTGACACTACACTGGCCACGAACGAGGGCTTGAATGTGTTTCATCTCGCAGCTCGATGTCGACAGAGCAATACCATCGGCTTTCTACTAGACTGGCTGAGAGCGAAGGTCAACGCGGAAGAGCTACACAGAGTACTCAACCTCAAGGACAAGTACGGACGTGCTCCTCTGTACTACGCTTGTGCCTCGGGCCGCTACCAATCAGTCGAGCTTCTTATAAATGCCGGCGCTGTCGTTGATACAGATATTTACTCAGGCTCGGTATTAAGCGGCTGTGCCGACTTTGAAGAGGAGATGAGGAACTGGAAGCGCCATGATTCCGATAACCAGCCTGACGCAGGTGGTGTACTTGTTGACGACACAAGACGTTTTAAGTCGTCAAATCCGAATGCAGGATGGGGTCCGTATCAAAAGAACCGGTTGGAGGAAATCCTTGAACTCATTATTGACAACGCAAAAGCACCAAACTGGCGTATGCTTGACATGGCCATTGTTACGGCTGTTGATCGACAATATGACTACACTGTGGATTGTCTCTTGCGAGCTCGGAAATCTCTGGATATTCAGGAGACGTTGCCTTGCCCAGCCGAGGCACAAGCATGTTCCAAAAGAAGAGAAAAGAATCTGCTCGAGATTAAAAAGCTTAAGAAAGCGAGTGGCAACAGCTTTTGTCATCACATTGAACTATTCATGAATTCGAGGCTCTACGATGCTATCCCTGGCTTCATCACCATGTCTTCCCCCGAACCCGAAAGCCTGCACTCTGTTCTGAGCGACTTGGCTAGAGCAGGTTTTTCGCGGCTTCTTGATACGATACTTACACCAGAAGCCATCGCGAGTCTTGGCTGTTCGGAAAACCGGAGTTTGATGTCGCTATTGTTTTCTGCCTGCGAATCTGAGCTGCCAAATATGCCGGTGATCCAGGTCTTGGTGTCGAAGGGTGCTAGATTGGATGAGCTAAGACAATCTGGCAGAGATGACCGACGAAAGCGGTCAGGGGACAGTCTTCTCCATGTTCTATGTCGAGGGGGTCATCATCCTTGGTGGCATACGAGCCAGGCACTTCCATACATGCTTGAGCGAGACATAAACCTGGAAATCAGAGGGAAATATGGACTGACACCCCTGAACGCAAGTCTGGAGAATATTGACCAGTCTTCGTGGAGCAGTAAGGCTACAGAAATGCTGCTTCACGCGGGTGCGGATCCCAACAGCGTGGATGATGCGGGCAAGTCTTGCCTTGCTCGAGCCGCTGGCGACAAAGCCGTCTTAGACATGATGCTTCAGCACGGGGTCATGACTGACCATTCGGGACTCGCTGCCGCAATCCTTGCTGAAAATGTCGATCTAGTTCAGAAAATGTTGTCCTCTGGAGCAAATCCAAATGGTCGCAATGGTGGACAGTCTATACCATTCCCGCCGCCAGAAGTTGGACAAGGAATGGAGATGGAGAGGGTAGACCCTAGCTCCTACAAAGAGCTATACCCTCTCGATCTTGTGATCAGTGGGATGGGTCGTAGCGCAGCTTGTATGCGTATGTTTGATATGTTACTCGATTCTGGCGCTGATCCCAATGCTCGTTATCATCAGACGACAGTGGCTCATCGAACACTGGAGAGAAAAGGGTCGAGCGAGAACGAGTCGCACAGCCAACGGAGCGCCTACCTTGACGCTATTCTGGAGCATCCAAGTCTAGACATCAATCTTCGTAACGCAAAAGGTGTTCCATTGCTTCATGCTGCTTGCGAAATGGGCGATGAGAAAGCAGCGCAAATACTGATCGAGAGAGGCGCCAACGTCCGCTTGAGAGACAGTTCTGCTAGGAATATCCTACATCTAAAGTCTTCCCTCCTTTCTAGCGAGAGTTTCTTGAAGAATGTTCTCGCTCTTGCACCGGAGCTTCTCCACCAGGTTGATGAGGATGGTAGAACGCCGCTACACTACGCGGTGGGCGACCGAGAACGATGTGGATATCGATGCCGATCCCGATTCCAAGATCAAGGGGATCTAGGAGAAGAGGTCGAGATGTTTGTCGCTGCAGGGGCAAACGTTTGTGCGCAGACTCTATATGGTGAGACACCGCTCCATATTCTCTTTAGAGGGACATGGAGCCTCACCAAGGATGAGGATGGCGTTAGATTTTCGCACGGATCTGTCAAGAAAACAGTTGACTTGCTTCTCTCCAAGGGCGCAGACATCAACACACGGAACAAACTAGGCGAGACACCTGTCTTCTACTACTTCCGTCAGGGCTCGTTCCATGTTAAGCTATCCGAAGCCAACTTCCAACAGGAGGAACGGCGTTTACCTAGAAAATGGGGCTACGAATGGACTCAGTTCAGAAATGAACTTGAGACACAAGCCACTCAGCAGAAAGAGCCCAAGCTGTGGGCGCTTTGGGAGCGATTGGGCGTGGATTGGACTGTTGTTGACACAAAGGGGCAATCTCTGCTCCATGTTGTGGCGCGTCGAGGCGAGTCAAGTGGAAGATTGTCAAGGTTCAAATTTCTGATGAGTAAAGGGTTAGATGCACTGGCGGAGGATAAGGAGCATCGGACGGCGCTGGATGTTGCGGCTGCGAACAAGGCTGATGATATCCTGGAGTTGTTTAAATCGTAATAGTGGATTTGTATTTTGCATTTAATTTTATTTGAGTCCATCTTATGACAGCTGAAGGATTCCCGTTATCAATAGCGTTATCAATAGTTGGAGCAATAAGTGAAGGACAATTTTATCTAATTTGCAAATAATCTTTTCCACTTTCGACTTCTGTCCAAAACCTCAGCGTAATCTTTTGAAGACAGGTAATGAATGATAAGTCTGAGTTTGTAAGAATTCATGGCACACAGGGAATGCTGGAGACGTCGGCAGGGGAGATGATACACAGATCACGATTAATCATCTTCAGACGAAGAATCTGCAGAAGACTCAAAAGAGTCGTCTTTTGATTCTTCATCTTCTCTCTTATCATCGTCTCTCTCCTTCCTCGGCTCTGGATATTTTTCGGCTACGGTGCCTTGATCGTTTTGTATCGTCTGGAAATCTCTTTGATCATACCATGAATCTTGAAAGCGGCCTGAAATTTCGTCCCAAGGGTTTCAAACAGACAGAGAGACACATCTAGATCCTGTATCGCCCGAGTATCTCTGAGAATTGCAGGAAGATCGTCTGGCTGTACCGTCACGGCGTATATGAGTGAGAGTGTGGCTGTAAACAGCGACAAGAAATTTAGCCAGTTGTAGGCAAACCGTCGTTGTTGATGCATACTGTAAGCTTGGCGTATCGACATGGATGCTGCTGTCTCCAGTACCTTGATGCGTTCTATATCCAGGACTGGGCTCAAAGGAGAAGGCCTGTAGATCATGGCAAGATGCGTGTAGTAATTGAAGTCATACCAGGTTGTATGCAAATGGGGCACTCCGTCGTTGATGTCAGGCAATGGAAAGGGCATGTTTCGACGCCATTCCAAGAGTTCTTGGTGCAACGATGATAATATTCCAACACGCTCTTGATCTGTCAAGGCCGTATTCCTACGATTGGAATATACTTGGCGTGAAATCTTGCTTGCAATTCTCCGTAGGGCAAGGATATGTAGTGGTACAGATAGTATGCCTGGGTGTAAGCGCTGGAGGGGTCTCCCATCTGGCACGATAACATCCTCATCGACGTCCAGAAAAGGCTTCAATGATTAGTGAGTGGAACATTCTGCTCAGGAGTAGACATAATATGACGGTCTATTACTCACCTCCACGTCTATATCATCGTCGTGAATGGCAAATGGCCGACCCAAAGCTACGGATACAACGCTGCGTTAAAGCAAGATTAATATCAGAGGCCCTGAAAACAAACGACGAAATCGAATTAAGTTATACTTACCGATCCATCATATATATAGAGAAAAAGATACGCTTGCATCGTTGCTGCTCGTCGAAAGACATATGGGCGTAGGTTGGAGTAGTGTGAAGCCCCATACCGAGAGCTAGTCGCGCGGCTGTACCAACAAGAAACCATGTATCTTGTATTGTTAGCCCTCATACCGGTACGACAATATGCTTGTACTTACTAGGCCCCAGCTGGTTAAAGAAAGAATATGATACTTGTAACACAATCACCTCCAAGGCAGTCTAGCGCAGCCTCTTCAGTATGGCTTCGCCATGGGCGGGTAGACAGACAACATACCATATCATCCGTTCCCAATGCCACTTCAGATAGTTGAAGCGCTTTACTGTAGTATAACCTTGATTCGGACTCCTCGGACAGCGACACAGATGATTGAGCGGTGGATCCTATGGCGAGGATCATCCAGAGACGAAAAGCTTCCAGCGTCTGCAAATTAGCTAATTGCTGGGGACATTCACGGATCCTGTCGAGGGTCTTCATAACATCAGATCTTTTCAAGATAGGATACAAAGTATGCGAATGAGCAAAGTAGAAATCGACTAATTGTTGCACATGGCCTTCGTCACTGGGCCAAGCCAGATTGTTTATGCTGATATCCGGCTCGGCAATGTCTGCAAGGAAAATATCATCAAACAACAAGGGATGAATCGAGATTGAATCGCTCAAGCTGGCAAAGATGGCATCATTGAACAATTCCGACGGTGAGTTAATGTCAAATAAGGGAGCGCTGGGGTCAGGTCCTTGAAAGACAAAGTCTGCCTTGTCAGGCGTCAGGCGGCGCAGGACGGTTTGCGTGAGCTTTGCAAAAGAAAGACCTGAGCTGGAACCCAAGTGTCTTTCAGCAGTGGCCTGAAGGGATAGGCTCCTCAGCTCTTCGACGAAATTGGGTGGATTGAGTTGGCTGTCTTCAACCGACGCTTGGGCGGCATTGGACATGGCCATGTTATGGCTTTCAAACATTGGAGTCATGCCGTTTTGTTGATTAAACAGATCCATGTCCTCGGCAGGTAGGTCGGGTTGATTGGCGTCGCCAACTACAATTGTATCTATAGGTTCAGCTGGAATTGGGGATCTGTTGGCTTTGTCCGATGCTGCATCTTGTTCGAGGCTGCGAATCTTGTGTTCCAAGCTACGTACGTACCTGTTCGACTCTCAGTGACATGTTACATATGAGACACATTGAAACAAGATAAAAAGAACACGTGAAGAGAATGAAACATGGCGTAGAGGTCTTACTCGATCGGATATGAGGCGCTCTGCCCATGATTATCTGCAAAGCTACAGCGCACTTTCGCAGATTGGCAATTCTTGCAGGATGGTAAAACTCTGTCACACTTCTTCTTTCTTTTGTGGCATCGTGAACATGAGGCCCGAGCGTGAGGAGGACTATGTTCAAAAGGCATAATGAGTCAAC
Source organism: Fusarium sp. NRRL 53497 (assembly GCA_013184445.1). Taxonomy (NCBI): domain Eukaryota; kingdom Fungi; phylum Ascomycota; class Sordariomycetes; order Hypocreales; family Nectriaceae; genus Fusarium; species Fusarium sp. NRRL 53497. The sequence continues at coordinate 111,765 of JABCJZ010000347.1, read as the reverse complement.
AATGATGACAAGTCGGAACTTTGGAGAAGGAGGGCGGTTATCTGTCATGCAAGCAACAGTAGGTATATGTAATGATCCGGTGGACGCTAACTTCCCCGCTTTCTCGTATTGATCACCTACTAGTCTAACACGAATCGGGCATGGCTTTTTATTGTTATCTCATTGGTAATTAGACAACATGCTATTGGTTAAGGTCCCTGTCATCCTTGCCAGTCTCAATTCTTCCCTGAGGTATTTGGTTTAGTTTATCTTATCCATTCATCTTATCTAGATCTCAACCACCGCAACAGCCTTGACCTCAACGATCATTCGCGGATCTGGCAACTGTTTAACCCCAATTGTAGCTCTCGCTGGCGCAGTAGCACGAGAAGTAAACACCTTATTCCATTCTTCATTCATTCCTGTATACTGACTTTCTATATCTAAGATGTAAACCACCGAGTCGATGACGTTGTGAACTCCGCCCTTTCCGTTGGTTGCGCCTTTGATGATGTTGTCGACATTTTCGAGAACCGCGGCTGTTTGCTTGCGGATATCGAGTGACCGAGTTCCATCCGAGTTCTCTGTTACACCTGGCCAAGTTCCATCCTCAGGACGGACGCAGGCTGTTCCCGAAATGTAGATGGTTCGGTGAGCAGACAATGGCGAGAGTCGGGCTTGAGGAAACCGTGTGGCACCCTCCGGGGCGTCGGGCTTGGTAAGAAATGCTTTACCGTTGGGAGACATGATGAACGCAGATTTGTTCCTGGGTTATTGGTTGGTAATTGAGGTTAAGATTCGATTGAGTAATGTTGACTGGTCTAAGATAGTGAAATGACTTGGGTGGGAAGATCGTGATACTTCTCTGGTCATTAAAAACCTGGTCAAGAAACTTATAGCTTATATTTACAACTTCAATACGTCAATCTTCCTCTTGAGTTAATGGTAGGAATGTCGGTCGTTACGATACAATTGGAGGTGTGTCGCAGATTGTCGGGCGTTCCGACACTAACGATGACTGGTTCAATTGCAGGTGGAAAACACATAAGCGGCCCTGCCGACAAAGCCTTAGCTCGAATGGAATGTCCCAATAAGTCACATTTGTCCTTGTTCCTAATCAAGATATTGCGTGTATTCTTCAGTAAAACTTTCCACCATCCTCAGCTCAACATCTCTGTGATTGATCATATAAGTGGAGATGCATCGGTACTACCACATCAATGACTTCAAGTTCCAGGACGGGTCGCCTTCGGGTCCAGTCAAAGTGGCTTACCAGGACCTCAACTCGTCAGCGACAAAAACTGCCCTGGTAGTGACTTGCTTCCGAGGTCGTATCCAATCTACTATGACCTTGGCCGATGGGGCATTGCGAGATCATCGGGTCATCGTCGTGGCTCTCTTTGGAAACGGAGAGTCCTCGAGCCCGTCGAATATGTCGAACAGGCCTCAATCCTTCCGATACCATGACTGCGTTCGCGCTCAACATACTCTCCTTACGTCTCACCTTGGCATCTCTAGCCTTGATGTTGTGATGGGGTTCTCCATGGGGGGACAATGTACTTATCATTGGACATTGATGCACCCTGAAATGATTCAAAACGCTGTCATCATCTGTTCCTCAGCCCGAACTAGTCGACATAACTACCAGTTTCTTGAGGGACCAAAAGCAGCACTCGAATACTCTCAAGACTATAAGAGTCTTTCAACAACTTGTTCAGGGCACGGAGGGCTAAGAGCATTCGGCAAAGCTTACTCTGCGTGGTTGACAAGCCCTGAATGGTTTGAATTGGAAATGTACAAGTCATTGGGGCACAAAACACTCAGCGAGTGGGACAGCCATGCCGCTGGAACCAATTACTTCGACTGGCACCCTGAAGACTTGTTGTCCATGATCGAGACATGGCAAAAGGGCGACATCACCTTGCTCAATGATTCAGGCAGCCCATCTCTCGAAGAAGTGTTATCGAACGTTAAGGCACGTGTATTGCTTCTCCCTTGCCAAACGGATCAGTATTTCCGGTATGAGGCATCTGAGAAAGAGGCTCAATCAATTCCTCGAGCAAAAATTAAGGTGATACCTTCTGTGTGGGGACACCTGGCAGGACTTGGGATCAACAAGGCTGACAAAGATTGGATCGATGCAAATGTGGCAGGGTTTCTCAAGCAACGTGGGTAGTCATCTGGGTCATCTGGTGCTTGGTTTTGTAACGATCGAGATAAATTGAATAGGTTGTGTAGATATTAATAGCACTCAACATATTTTAAACATCATGTATATGACGATGGCGAACCTGGGGTCGACCTGGATTGGATCATGTCCCTACCCCTCTCATATAGAGCTGCAGCCGCGATAACCCGTTCATCTGCCCAACGAGACCCAACTATCTTTAGTCCAATGGGCAAGGGAACATCTGGTCTATTGGGGTGAGTTGAAAAGCCGCAAGGAACACTGAGACAAGGGTGGCCTGTGATGTTGAACGGGCAAGTATTACTCGTCACGCCTATAGCGGGACTCAATCTTTCCATGATAGATACTTTATCGCCTTCTTCGGGATGAGGCATCGCCGGTGTAGGAGCGCTTGGGGTTATCAAGACGTCCACTTCGTCCAGTGCGCGGTTATAAGCTTCCCTCAACTCGAAGGCCTTTCGGTGAGCTTTTGCCTCTAGACCTTGTGGGGCCCATTCCCTTGCATAAAGCTCGCTGAACATGATATTGACCACTGCGGGGTTGTTGGATGTAAGTGCTTGGTAGGTTTCTGGAATTAGCGGCCACTTGATTCGGATATGCGCTGGTAAATTCGAGAGGTGTCCTGAGGGATTTCCTTGGCATAAGTGGGAAGACATGGATGGCCTAGTTGCTGCGGTCCATATGGCTGGGCCTTGTTGGTGCATCGGTATTGAAATTTCAGAGACTGTAGCACCTGTAGCTCTAAAATATTCCATTGTCGTTTGGTAGATGATGCTTTTCACTTCATCAGAGACTCCAGGCATAGCGAAGGACTCTTTCAAGAGGCCAACTCTCAGTTTTTGTCCTGGAGCAGATTGCGATAATATCTGCCGTCGCAAATCAACAAGGTCCCGAAGGTAGGGCTTGATTTGATGTCGTAAAGGACTTTCAGGCGTCATTCGAGGGTCTAACCCGTCATAGCCAGCCATGACTTCGAGAAGGAGAGCTATGTCTTCGAGTGTAGCTCCAAGAGGTCCTACGTGATCAATCATTGGTGACATTGATGCAGCACCCGTATAAGGCACAAGGCCAAACGTAGGCTTGAGTCCAAAGATACCGTTATAGCATGCTGGGTTGCGCACTGAGCCAGCCTGGTCACTGCCAATTGCTAATTCAGCTGTCTGACCGAATGGGCCTTGTCGCGTGGATCGCAGCCTATGAGCAGCGACCAAAACAGCAGAACCGCTGCTGCTACCACCCGCAGTGTAATTCTCAAGAAGCGGGTTGTGGACAGGTCCAGTCGCAGAAGTAAATGATAAAGGAGAGGCACAGAAGCTTTCACAGGTCGAGGTTCCTTTGATGATACCACCAGCATCCAGGATGCGAGCAACAACTGTAGCGTTAATAGACGCCACAGAGTATCCGTTCTGATGTAAGGATTCTGGGGCACCCATCGTCGTTGGTAACCCTCTGACCGAGATATTGTCTTTGATGACTATGGTCCGGCCCTTGAGTTGATCGTTGGATGGAGAAGTAGATTGGATATGGCATTGGTGACTCCATGCGTTGAACGGATTATCTTCAGGGAGTGGTAACCAGAACTCTATAGGTTCGGGAGGATTGGCAGACTGAAGCTCCACTGGTGTGTAATCTGGTGCCTGGTCGATTTGCTTCATAATGGCCTCGAAAGACCTTAAGAGTGTAAGGTAATCTTTTTCGTCTTTATCGCTCATCGAACCAAGACCAAGGCGGTTTGCCATCTCTCGTATGTCTTGGACTCCAAGGTCAGAGCTGTTTACTAATATTAGCCAAGGACGTTGGCTTCTTCTTGAGTACCACTCACTCAACGCCATCGGATAACGCTACGATGGACATGATGAAATATATTGTTTTGACAAAAGATAATACGATGTGATTTAGGATTGACTAACCAAATCTGTTGTTCACTACTTATATCAAGTTGATGGATGAAGCCCACTATGTTATGGCAATGTCCACCTACCCATCCGTCGGCTTTTCCGACACATGGCTGCAAGATCCACATGGCTGCGATGATAGAAACCCAAGTAAGTTTAGTCTGGAATCATTCTTGGCCATTGGCTAGGAGAACGCGTCCACCATCTACACAAAGATTGATTCCGTCAACATACGCCTGTTGCCGAGGTTAGTATTTGTAATTATTCATGCATGCGTTTGAACATTGGCATAGTAGTCACTGGGGTGTGCTTGACTGACCCCGGCGCGACTGGCAAGATATAGAATGGTGCCAGCGATATCTTCCTCCTGGCCAGCTCTCTTAGCGGGGACTTTGGCAAACAGAGAACTAAACATGTTTCCCTCTTCGCCCACTGGGTTCATGTTACTCGGAACAACTGCAAGATATTTAGTCCATCTGAGTTTTCTTTTGCCACATTGCAATTGCATTTGCCTTACATCCAGGGTTGATCCCTACCACGCGAACATAAAAGCGGCTGAACTTTGCTGCCAAAAGCTTGACAAGGTGATCAGTCGCCGCCTTACTGGTGGCATAACTGGTGAGATCAACGTTTGTTGCGTTGTGCATGCTCGCACAGGAACTCGTTAGAATAACAACCCCATAACCCTCGCTGCTACCTCGGAGGTTGTTGCCCAAATCCTTTCGCGAGGCGGCTTCGAGCAAGTGCAGGAAGGCTACGCTAAGAAAATAATGGGCAGTCGTGTTGACAGAAAATGTATCAGCCCAGTCAGAGTGTCGGGATGACCACATGGATGCTTGCAGCTCGGACAAAGGGGCGCTGAGGACGTTGCATGGTGTTCGAGGGTCTCTTCTTATGCCGGCGTTGGAAACTATGATATCGATATGGTCTTCTTTTTGACCAATATATGTAGCGAGATCTGCTATGGCAGATTTGTCAGACACGTTGCATGCAACGCTCGTGTTGTCAGTTGTATGATGTATGATCGAACTGTCAGGAAAACCTTGAACCTACCCGTGGGCTGTGCCACCATACTGACTCCCAAATTCATTGAGCTTCTTCACTGCCTCATCGATAGGATCTGAGGCTATAGCGACCACGTATACTTTAGCACCGTTGGCGATAAGTCCCTATTGGTAAATCAGTCGGCTACTGATACGAGTCAGGATTTGTAAACTAAAGTATCTTACCCTGCAGATCATAAAACCCAAACCACTACTTCCTCCTGTGACAAGGGCAACAAAGCCGCGAACGGAAAATAAATTATCAGTAGTAAGACAAGACATAGTTGAGTGAGTGTGAGCAAGGTTACTTTTGCACTTCATACAACATTTTTCTCGGTTGAAATGTTTATTATACACTGTCTTTGGTAAAGCCTCTTGCAACCTACACTGTAGCACCCTTCGGCTTTTGGTCGGACACTCCGCCAGGCTTTCGCTGCATCCGACGTACCAATTATGCTTATCAGTGGGGCTGCTATCCCAAGCGACAATTCACTAGGGAGTACAGAGTACTGTAGGGAGTAGATAAGCCTTTTATGGGTACTGACCAGGCTGTATACGATAGTGATCTACAGAAACAAGAGCAGACACAATAAAATCTACATCCAATAAATTACAAGATACAATGACGTTATCTCTCTCATGCATCAAGGTCGTGCAGTTAAATTTCAACACCACAATGCATTTCATAGATAAACCGGCACAATAAATAACATTGCCACCAAGTCTCCATAGGTCAGAGGTTGAGTCCAAAACTAAAAACGTCGACAATCCCCATATTCATTCTGACGGTGTCTGCTGAAATGTGTCTCTCTACCGCTGTCATTTCCCCCACGTTTCATCATGTACTCTGAATCTCCAAGTCTCGCTAATAACCACAGCAAGAGGCCCGTATACTGGAAATGACCTCATTCCTTGTAGTGATCTCGAGTTCTCTCCTCTGCAGCATCCATACTCTGATCCATCACAGCCAGGTCTCTAGGGATAAGCTTGACCTTAAACTCGCGAGGAATAGCAACTAAAGCCGTCTTGAACTGGTTGTACTCGACATAATCGGTATTTGGTGGCGCATTTTCACTAGCCACAATCTTGTAGCTAGAAAGAATCCTCACAAGGGCAGAGTATAGCAGACGTGAAGCAATGAACTGTCCAGAACAAGCTCGGGAGCCGGTGCCGAAACTCAGATGGCCAAGTCCGTTGATCTCAGCTTCCGCTGGAGGATCCAAAGACTTGAGCCATCTCTCGGGATCAAAACTGCCGCCATTGGGTCCAAAATGATCCACATCTTCAAGGTTTAGTCAGTACAGAACTATACACACAAATAGAAAACAAGTTCACACACGTACCATGGTTTCCAGCCTGCGCGTTGATCAAGATCATGGTCTTTGCTGGGATAATGGCACCATCCCAATTTACATCTTGAACAGTCTTTCTGGGGAGACTCATCGAACTGACGGTGTAATATCGTCCAGCCTCTTTAACGATAGCGTTGATGTAAGGAATCTTTTCTTCTTTGATGCAGGGCGTCCAAGCGTCGGTCACGTTTGGGTAGTGTCGCTTGATGTCTTCGTAGGCTCGGTCTTGCCACACCTGTCCTTCCTTGGTACACAGTGATCCAATGCAGGACGTCAGAGTACCAGGGATAGTCTCAAACCCACCAGAGACAAGAGAGAGGCAGATAGATGAGACCTCGACTCCAGTAAGCTTGGTCTCCTGGTCTTTGAGAATAGCAGCCGAGATGCAAGGTTTGTCGGTACCATTCTTGATCATCTCGCGTACTTTGTTCAGGAGCAAATCCAGGTAGGCATCTCGTCGATCTCGAAGTTCCTTGGAGCGCGCATTCTTCTCGTTGTTGGGGAAGTATCTCAGCAATGGTACGTAATCTTGGTAGTTCTCAGATGCGCTGCGGAGCAGAGAGATTGACGACCCAACATGGAGAATCTCGCGTAGCAGATCATCATAAACAGCGTCCATGCGAATGCCGTAGCATAGCGTAAGCGTTGTGTTGAGGGCAAATCTCTGGATATAAGGCCTGACGTCGATCTCAATCTGGCCATTGCGGCTGTCTTTTCTCATGTCCCGTAGAATGCAGTAGCTTTCCAGGTCGAACATGGGGTAGTAGTTGCGCAGGGCGGGACGGCCAAGAGCAGTACCAGCAGCCTTGCGTTTCTTCTTGCACGACTCATCCCAAGGCGAAGAACCGATCGTGAAGCCTTGAGTGCTGCTGATAACTCCGTGGAAGGTGTAGAGCTTTGGCCGATCAATCACGGCATTTTGATGACCAAGAAGCATCTTCTTGCAATCCTCAAAAGAGTTGACTACCACAGCTCGAGTGTTTCCAAGCTTGATCTGGAAGACTGGATACTTGTACTGGCGCCACCACTTTTCACACGTGGTGGCATGGTCTTCACCGAGTTTTAGTAGGTGACCAAATACAGGGACAGCGCCGGGTATCTCGGGAATGCCCTTGATGTAAGGAACATCCGTAGCGAACATGACCTGAACGAGGGTATATTAGTGGTCTGTTTATGCTGGCGCACTAGGGAGAACTCGCATGGTACAGTACATACGCCAGGCCTACTACTGCGAGGGCCGTCAAGACCGAGCCAGCATGCTCTTGGTCTTTCAGTTGATGCCATTGGTGGGCGAATTGGTCAAAGGGGATTTGGCCTTTGAGAGTCATGATTACGAGATTGAGCTAAAGAATTGAACTGTCGTGAGATGGTGTTGGTTAGCGATGGTTAATAGCAGTTGCAGGGTACACTTATGTATCTACTAGACTACTTATGCCGTAATCCTCTTTGGCCTTTATTCGCTATCATACGCGATAGGTACAAATCCTGCGTCATTGCAGATGTCGGAGGATCCGCCGGATTGCGAGAGAGTTCCAAGATACTCGTCGGATCACCCCGACACTTCAATCGGCGATCGTACTTAGAAATCATAACGGAGGTTCCACCCAACCCCTCTTTACAATATACTACAGTAGTAATTGGAATTGAATGGGAATGCACCCAGTTCTTCAATACACACTACACACCAGTCACTACCTTAGTAACAACAACCCTCAGCCGCCATGACTTCCAACCCCGTCATTCTCATCACAGCCGGGTCCGCAGGATTAGGTGCAGCTGCAAGCAGACTCTTCGCCAAGCGCGGGTACAAAGTCATAGTGAACTATAGTAACAACAGCGCACGTGCTGATGACCTCGTCGCTAAATTAAACGCAGACGAGCCTCACAGCGACAATGTGGCAAAGCACATAGCTATTCAGGCTGACTTATCCTCACGCTCCCAAGTTGAGCGACTTGCCAGAGAAGCCTACCAGAGAATGGGCCGAATAGATGTCATTTTCTCCAACGTCGGATGGACTCGTTTTAGAGATACAACACGGCTTGATGATAATGCATTTGATGAGGATTGGGACCTTGCCTACACATTCAATGTTAAATCCCATGTATGGCTCTTGGAAGCCACTGAGCAGTACCTTGCAGATACTGAGGGGTGCTTCATTACCACCGCGTCGGTGGCAGGCATGCATGGGATGGGTAGTTCATTGGTAAGTAATCAGGACATTAGTGTCATTGACCTATGAAAATTGAGTATTAGTACTGTATTAACCATTACAGGCCTATTCTGTCTCTAAAGGGGCCCAGATCCATCTCGTTCGTGGTTTAGCAACTATAGTAGGGCCGAAGATCAGAGTGAATTCTGTATCTCCAGGCTTACTGGAAACGGTAGGAAATTTACCTGCTGAGATTAAAACACACTGCATCCAGAGCTAACTCGATCTTAGGACTGGTCTGCACGTTTTACCGAAGAACAGAAAGAGAACCACAAAGCACAAACAAAATTGTCTCGTTTTGTCCGAGTTGAGGTAAGTTTGCATTACACCTACGATTAAGTTATTCAGCGTATGGTTAACAGTGTAAAGGATGTTGCTGAGCAGGTGTTTAGTTTAGCATGTAATAAGAGTATTACTGGAGTGAACATTCCTCTCGATGCTGGCTATATATTATAAAGGTTGTAAGATTTGTTACTGGCGGTGTCGTCCAACAATACGAATATCTGTTTTCTCCTTTTCAAGAGTTGTCTTGCTGTAATTTTCTTAAGCTACTGATATCCGTGTCAGCTCTCTGCCTCGTTTGCTGTTAGCCACCCTTAGGCGTAGATAACGAGGCAGAGAATGATTTTTAGTTTCTATTAGGAAGGAGATGGATATGGGCTTTATAGCTTACACTTTGATAAATTACTTAATAACACTCGAGGGTCCTGGATCATCTGATGCATATCTCTATGAAGCAGAAACACAAATAAACTGTGAATTCACTGCATCAGTCTCGTCCTTGTATCTTCTAGCTAAAATGCAGCCACCACCCTTGCTATGCCCTGCTACAATGTGCTTCTTGCCATGTCCAAACTCGCGTGACATTGACCTATCCCCTCAACCAGCGCCAAATTGACACACCACGCGCAGCAGGTTCAGCGTCATCCAAGTCTTCTGGCCTAACTTGAAGGTCCACGCTGACAGACGGAATCGCCCAAGGGTCCCTTTTGTGAACTAAACGATGGCCCAAGTAAAACACGATGAATAAGGGAAGTCCGATATATGATGAAATAAAGTCCCCCACTGACCACCTGGATGGGAAGAATACCATGAAGCCATTCAGCAGACACAATATGCTGAATACAAATAGAGTGACATATGATGCCCAAGGCTGCATCCAAGACCTTTGTGTGAGTTCTGATTTGGGCACCGCTTGTACGTCGCAGGCCTTTTTGAAACGAATGTAAATAATGGAACAGCATACCCAAGACAAAAATCCACCCGTGTTGACAAGGTTCAATAGCCAGTACAGTACGTTTACTGCCGATGAACTGACACTCATATAAGCCAGAAGGGAGATAGACGAGACAGCTGTGACTGAGTAAATCGGTACACCTTTAGGCGTGCATTTGCTGAAAATGCTAGGCGCACTCCCCTCGCTAGCCATGGTGTATAGACATCGGCTTGCAAGATAGAGGAAGGCGTTGCCTGTTGACCAGGCTGCAACGAGTGCCACAGCGTTGATAACGCTGCCAAGACCGTGAATGCCGGCATTCTGGATGCCCACAACCCAAGGAGAAGCAGTTGCATCTGAGCCCCCTTGTAGAGCAGGAGAATCAGAAGGGCAAATGACTGAGATTCCAATCACGCTTCCCACGAAGAAGACTGCAAGTCGCCACGTGAAATGCCGGGCCACCCTTGGGATGTTCTTTCGAGGTGACTGGATCTCACCCGCCGTCCCAACTACCATTTCGGGGGTAAAGGTGAAAGGCAGAGCGCAGCTGATCATAGTGGCGATGACTGCAATGAACCTTCCCATGTCGCCCTCTAATATGAGAGTTTTCGCAGCAGCGGGTTCTTTCCAGTAGTGGAATCCGAGTCTCTGGCGCTCTGGGCCACCTCCCCAAAATAGAATAAACGACAGTATCAGGAGTCCAATGATTGTGAGCAGCTTGATGCCTGCAAAGATGAATTCCGCCTCTCCATAGAAGCGAACAGGCATCATGTTCAGAAGAATCAGAAGAATAAAGAAGATGGTGATCCACACTGCACTATCCACGCCAGTGTCCCAGTACTCGACAATTATTGCCGATGCCACGAGTTCGAAGGGTACTAGGATGGCAAAAGAGTAGATGTAGAGTAAACTCATTGCAAACCCTAGACTCCGAGACACAAAACGACTGCCATAGTGACTCATGGATCCGCCCCGATCGGGGAGAAAAGTAGCGATCTCGGTGATACCAGAAAGAATGGAGTACACAAGAAGGGCAGTAACAATGTAGCTGCCGACGAGGAATGCAGGGCCACCCGTGGCTAGACTCTTACCGGTGGTGATGAACAGGCCGGTACCGACTGTACCCCCTCATGCGATGAAGATTGCATGACGTGAATTAAGGCCTCTGCGAGTTGAGCTTTGCGGGATAGCTTCTTCCAACCGGAAAGAACTGACTCTTTGGGTGTCAGGTACTTCTTTGTCGTTCTCCTTGGCTGGTAGACTTGGTTGGCTCATGTTCTCTCGATCAAGATCTGCAGAATGGTGTCACAAATTTAATGTCATGGGCCAGTGGGTGTTTGATTGAATTGTTTAGTCTCTGAGATCTGCTTGATATTACGGAGTTGGAGTTGATATAAGCGAGTGCTTATCTCTGGTATTGGTGTCTAAGACCCAGCTATCTTAATCACAGTGACATGCTTCCAGTTGATAAGCGTGTCGGCTTGTCCGACATGGCTTGCTGGCAGTACCTATTTACTAGGCTTGAGACCTATTTACAGGAAAGCCTGCGTATAGTATACTTTTAAACCTTGACCGGAAATGATAGGGGATGTCTGTTCTAAGATAAGGTGTTTAAGTACTGCCTACAGTTTTGACCTATCTACTTTTGCAAATAGACACCCTCGATACCCCACGAAGTTATCGTTGCTTGGGCCAAGTACACTTTCGCAGTTTACCAATGAGCAAAGACGCGTTACTCCCAGCTCTCTTCCATAGTTGATATCAGTCAAAAAAACAAAACAAAAAGGCTGGCGTTCCGCAACGCAGCTATCAAAGTGCGCGACGCTTCAAAGCAAGCTCTCGGCTGTAAAAGAAAGACAACAAATAACACAGCACGAGTATTTCGCACCCCTCGCCGAACCTAGGCTCCTAGACATAAGCGTATTGGTCACAAGTAGTAGAGTGGGGAAAATTATGCTAAGAGTAGATGAATTAATAGAAGACGGCTAGTGTATATTGGTGACAAGAAACGAGCTGTGCCTAGACTACACAGTCCCAGTAACCTTCTAGTGAAGATGCATGAACGTCAAGAGTATCAAGTCGTACCTTCCATCTTTATTCAAATGGCTAGTTGACTTCATTATATCAGCCAGACAATGCATGACCAGCCATTGATGGGGCCCAACATGGCAAGCTGTTTCTCAAATGAAATACAAAATTAGTCGGTCTTTCTCTTGCGGTCCGGTCCTATGCCACACAGGCCAGCAACAAATCGCCAGATGATGTCAACGTGCTTTGTACGTTTATGTCTCATGCGTAAGGCCCAAAGTTCGCGCATCTTCAAACAAAGGACACTCATAGACTGCTATCAACCTTGAGGAAGTCAAGCAGTAAAGAGCTGACACCTTCTGAACCCTCGTACAGCATCCAGTGCCCTGTTTCGAGTTCACGGATGGTATGAAGTCCTTCGGCCCACGGTCAAATCGTCTCGTGGAGCTGTTCGGCTCTAGCCACAAAATCTCTCAGGCCACCAACACTCAGAACTGGTATGCGCAACTTCTTCCCTTCATCTGATACATTCTGCTTGTCATCCACTTGTGTCCCTTGCATAAGAGACTGGTAGCAGTTGAGAGAGGCAGAAAAGGCACATTTCCTGCCGAAAGCCGCATTCCAGTCTTCTAATATCTCCTTAAAAATGAAGTCGGGTAGCGCAGTCGTTGTGTTGGCTATCAACCAGGACCGCGCCACACCAACATCTACAAAGTCTTTCGCCCAAGCAGGGGAGTTCCGGTGATAGAACAGTGAGAAGGCTGATTCAAGCTGCCAGGGTTATTAGCCAGTTTCATGGTCTATAATGAGAAGGAAATCCTGGGAAAATACCTGTCCTTCTATATGGTCAGCGGCGTTATATGAGTTGAAGAAATACCAATAGCCGTATTGGAAATATCCCAACTGCTCCCAGGACGCCGCGTGAGCAGCGTCAATGTCCCAGAAAGTGTCTACAGGTGTATAGCCCTTTGATAGAAAAGCCACTTTGTCAAGGCGCTCAGGATGCCAGTAGAGACTTCTAGAGAGCACCATAGTGCCCCAATCATGGCCGACACCGACGACGCTGTTGATATTCTCATGGTTGAGAATTTCGTCAAGGTGTCCTGGCATAAGTTTAAACTCGTATGCTGCAAGGTCTATAGGCCGATCACTATCCCCATATCTCAGCATATCCGGGGCTATGAAGCCGTAACCCGCAGCAGTTAGATCGCTGATCAGATAGTGCCAATCACGGCGGGTAGAGGGGGATCCGTGCCGGAGGATTACAGTAGGATGGTTGGACATAGCTGGATCAAAGTCGTAAGTATACGTGGTGCCATCGCTGGTTGTAAGCCTTGTGGTCCGAACCGCCCTTTCATATGCGCCAACAAGATATGGAAGAGAGAGTAAAAGTGCAAGAATCGGCCTTGAGGCTGAAAGGATTAAAACTGTCATTTCACCAAATTATTGTGCAGTGCAGTCTTGCTCAAGTCCTTATTAGAAATGGGTTGGGCTTTTCGTGGTCTTTGTAGGTCACATCTGCCCCTGTGAATAACGTTATCACGATATTATCCCAAGCCTTACATTCGGAAAGATCCATGGTCACTTGAAATGCTTGCAAACTTTCCTGCTGAAGGTAATTTGCGATTTTTAAGCAGGGCGTTGCTTTCTCAGTATTTTATCCCTCTGGAGAAATGTTGTGAAGTGAGATGATTCCTAAGCCAGCCGGATACTTTTACATGCCAGAAAATAAGCTTCCAAGCGCACAATCACCAGAGTACAATGCCAGGCTGACATTCTTGCAGGGGGTTACACTGGACTTGCTATTAGACAAACCTCCACAGGTGAGGCGCCTCATGACGATGATATATTCGGATCTATAGGTAGTTTGTCATAACAAATTCAGAGGAGCATCGGACGGCGCTGAATGTTGTAGCTAAAGATGAAGCTAATGATATTCTGGAGTTGTTTAAAGCAGAGTAGTGGATTTATATTTTGTAGTTAATTTCATTCAGTTTATATCATGCTAACTGAAGGATCCAGTAATGAAAAGCTAGAGCTACAAGTAAAGAACAATCTCATCCAAGACCTCAATAACCTATGAATCGTAAGCAAACATACAGCACAGAGTGACAAACGGAATGACTTACCTGATGATGAAATATCTCATTCTCAAAGTCTATGCGAAATTCAGGTTGCATATGCTCGTTTTGTCCTGTGACTAGGTCACCTTCATCTTCTGGGGGATCAAACGTGCCCTAAAGACATTTGAGAATGATCTCCTGGTATCGATATCCCATGCTTCCACTTGTCTTGGGACTAGCTGCTTCTTTGACAAAGTACTCTCTGACAACACTGGCGACCTCGCAATTACGGAACCGGGATGGATGGAACGTGACTGCTCGTTTCCAGCGGCTGATCTCAAGGAGTAATATGCCCAAAGAGTAGACATCGTGATTTCGGTTGAACCGTACAGTCGGAAGACCCCATTGGTCCGGGTGACGGTAGATGTTTTCATCAATATCCTCTGAGCCAGACCGAACAGAGGATAGCCCAGTTTCAGGTCGTGAGTACTCCCAGCCCGAAAGGTAAAGACTCTGAAACATATCTGGTCCGGGGTTTGTAATAGATGGTCTCTTGGACATTAACGGATCATCCAAGGACATGTTGAAGAAAAGAATGTTATCGCTTCGGATGGACTTGTGTACCCATCCGATAGTATGTAACTGTGCCACCGCAGCGCAAAGTTTTCTAGCCAAAATAAATCGATCGTCCAAACTTGGAGGCTGGCCTTTGTAGCGGTCAAGAATTTGGGCTAGGGTCGTGTATTGCAGGTTCAGTGATGGTGGAATCGAGAATGCGAGTACGAAGCGTTCATTCAAGCAATAGTAGGCACTGCATTGGAGTGTTCGATATCGATCTGGTTTTGACTCGTTTAGGATTCTCGCCAGTTGTGCTATGCGTGTTAGGCTTGCCTCGGAGGGCTGTCCATTCTCGTCTGGGACAAAATCTTTGTATTCGAGAAGCACCTTTTGGCCACGAACGTCAACTAGCCGACGTTTCACTCGTGATGACTGGGGAACTGCAGGTCGTTCCCAGGCATGATGAGGGGATTGTGATACTTGGGATGGCTGCATGATATCCTTTGCATTCTCGTATGCAAGTATTTCATCAGAGGTTTCGAGCTGAAGACCTGATATACCTTGGGACCCAGGCGGATAGTCCAGTGTTAGGTTGGCCAGCTGTAGGTCTCTTTTGAGGCCAAGAGGATCCTGGTTTCTGGGCATCCTTGTCTTGTGGACACGGTTCAATAATGCTGACTCTGGCCTTTTCTCTGTAGATAGCCTCCCCTGCCGAGCGGCGTGTTCGTTGATGATCAATTTGAGCTTCACAATCTGCACCAGTCGACCATTCCAGCAATCCAGTTCACGGACAATTCTTTCCACCTTCGACTTCTGTCCAAAGCCCCATCGTAGTCGTTTGAAGACGGTAGATGAATGATGACCCCCAAAGCCGCTGTCAGGGTCGAGGATAGCTCCCATGCTTGGTGTCGTCGCTCCATACTTGTTGTTGACTAGTGTATACTGCGACTCTAGTGATGTTCGAAAATGTCGAAGGATACTGATTATATCGAGTTGTGTTTGTGCGTCGAATTCAGAGAAGATGCCCTGATCTTGTGATCCGCTTGACCCAAAGAGGAGCGTTTTTATGTCCTTAAACGTGTTTGCTTGGGTACTCAACGCCAGCCGAGTAGTCTCCAAATCTGTGCCAATGGTGGAAGAATCGTTGAGTCCTTGAATAAGGTATATCGTGAAACTATGAACGACATCGGCTACGGCTAAGGCAACACCAACACACTCTAGGCCAGACATTGAGAAAGATGCTTCGTTGGCTATGGTCTGAGGAAGTGCGGTTTTGGTCCCTATACAAAATTGGCTTCCAGGTGTTTTATCTATGTCGCTCTGGTAAGCGACTGGAACGTCAGCTCGTCATGGTTGATGCAGCTAGCGTTTCAGCCGTTGCGACTATTGGTATTTCAGCTACTTCGATTGGTGGCGGTAACACAGGCATCGGGCTTAGATCGAAAAAGAACAAGACAGTGGCTTGAAAACGGACCTCTGATTGAAGCATGTCGCCATGTTATAAAAAGAATTGCCGCAATCTGCCTTGGGCTGCCTCTTAATTCAGGGTCTCTGGATTGAAACAGGATATTTGGGCTACCTGCTGATCACAGTTTCACTGTGAAATATCCCAGGGTATCACTAATAGACGATCGCCCGTCAAACTTTTGTATGAATTAATCTTCAGCCAACATACTCGTTACCTCAAGCCCTAGCTTCATCATGAGCTGGATGAACAGTGCCTCTAACTCACGAATATGGATGACCGCACTCGGAATCGCAGGCGATGACCCGTACCGCTCCAAAAATACAGCTGCAGAAATGCGAAACTCTCATGTATCCAAGCTGTTCAGAGAATCATCGTATGTTGGACATGTCGGCAGTGGTGGTGTATTTGTCGTCTCACTCCACCAGCATAAAAAGGCTCTATATGCAGTTAAAAAAGCAAGAAGAGACTTTCCGGGTGGAGGAAAAATCGCCTTTCAAGAGATTCAAGTTGTGAGCAAACCTCTTCTGCGCCATCATTCCAATATCATCGACATTCGAGGCTGGGACTGGAGTGAGGATCAGATGCCCGTTCTCTTTACCTATTTCGCAAGGGAGGGGACTACGAGAGATTTTCTTGAACGGAACGGGGAGATTTCTATCTCGAGAAAGCGCCACTTTGCTATCGATATTGCGTCGGGACTTCATGCTCTTCACGCTGCAGACGTGGCTCACGGAGATATCAAGCTCATCAACACCCTTGTTTTTCCTGATCCGAAATGCCCTGGATCTTGGATTGCGAAAGTCGCAGACTTCAGCCACTCTGTTTTCGGGCTCTCGCTACGAAGACAAAGTTCATATCCCGGAACAATTCTTTACAACGCCCCTGAAGTCCGTGATCGAAATTCGCACCTCCAGTCACACGAACTAATCCGCTGCGAGGCCTTCTCATATGGGCTCCTTGTCTGGGAACTTCTCTCTGATGGTCAAGACTACATCAAACCATGCTGGATCGGCGGTAAGCCCGAGACGGATGGGACTTCACGTCGGGAGGCATTCATTCGGCGTTTACCTGAGAATGGACTTCTCAACCTCGCTTTATCCTTCTTGCGCTCTCGATATTATGGCCTGCATAGCTTGGACGTTAATCTCTTTTATCACGTCTTCGAAATGACACTCAAGGATAATCGAAAATATCGCAAGGACCTAGCCACGATCGCGACAAAGCTTGACTACTGTGACAGGTAAGTTCTTGCAGCGTTCTATAACTCTAACGCTTTATCTAACCATTTTTGCTGACAGGGCCAACATAGTCCAAAGTTCAGCAGACTCATCTGTGAGCAGGATCAATGTTTGGGTAAGTATCTGTCATCTAATAACTGCCTGGCTCCGTAGAAAAATACTGATGGTGAGAAAAAAGGACTTCAACCCATGGCAGACTGAATCTTGGATATCCAAAGCGCAGTTCGTGAGCGAGTTACAAGATAGTCTATCTGGTTTACGGCAACCGAACCACGCCGAATTTCACTTCCTCCTGGCGCGATGCTGCACAGAAGGCTATGGAACTCCTCGCAGTATCTCCAGGGCTTTCCATCACCTGGCAGAAGCCTCCAAGTTGGGATCGGTTGATGCAACCTGGATACTAGAAGCATATCATGGCCGCATTCCAGATCTGGAAGACTCGAAACCAGAGAATGTAACCCCTGTTGTCGATTGTCAAGGCTCTGTTCTCAGAGTCATTCGAGAGATCGTGTCTATGGTTGACTCAACAAGACCAAACACAGGGGTGGAACCGGACACTACCTCAACACCTTGGTGGAATACAGGTATAGGGTTCCCAGCTCATGTATGGAACGCCAAAGCTACCACATATACCCTTGAGCGCGAGTTTACAGCACAGTTAGGAGATGGCTCAACAAAATATGGCTGGCTCCGAGAAAAGAATGGGGTAAGAGATATCGCCATTCGAGCAAAGCACTATGGGGTCCTTCTTTGCAACGTCAACGTCAACTACGCCACTCTACTCGCCCCGGATGTCACAGCGCCCTTCCTAGAAGTATGTGCCAGTCTTGGGGTGCAGGCCTACCTGGGAAAGGAGCAATTGCTTGCCCCTCACGTTGCTCAATATGCCGACACAAGCTACAGAAGTCAAGGAGAATTCTATCTTCGTCTTCTGGTAGCAGCGGCCAGAAATGGTCAATGGGCATTGATTAAGCATCTGATCAAGATCATACGCGAGATCTTCTCTGAACAGGATCAACCTTCTCAGACTTATCTTGAATCAGAAACGGGCGAATCAGCACTTCACTACCTTGCCGCTCTAAAAGCCTCGGATGAAGAGCGAGCTGGCTTGATCCGTGATCTACAGTCGCTCGGGAATGATACCAATGGAATCATGACAGCTAGAAGCTGGCTCTTACCTTTTGGCATTGAACTCTACGGAACTCCTCTTCAAGTCGCCGTAAGATGCAAATGCTTACCGTCAGTCAAAGCTTTGGTTGAAGCTGGGGCTGATGTATCTTTGAGCTATGGTGACGCACCGCCGCCCTTGATCTCGGCCACTTCGCTACATTGTAGCCGCATTGTTGCGTACCTTCTTGAGATATCCTCAGGCGCACGTCAGGCAATAGACTCTTTGGGAGTACCAACTAAAAAGGGCTGGTTTGAGAATCTTGTCCCCGAGATGGAAGCTGAACGTCGTCTAGATAACCTTATAGAGACAGCAAGGCTTTTCATTGACAGGTTCTTAACGCCTGATGAGAGCGGAAACTCCCTATGGCGATACGATGACCTGGACGGCTCCCCGCTCATTGACGCTGTTAGAAAGGGTCAGAAGGATCTGCGTGTCTTTGCAGCTCTGATCAAGCTAGGGCTTTGGCCTCGTTCCTTATCGGGAAGATGGAAACTGCTGGAGTTGGTGCTATCGCAAGAAAGACCAGACCCGTTTCGCCTGCAGCTACTGAGACTTTTACTGAGTCGACGAGATATTGAGAGAGCTGTTGCTCTGACCGAGTTTCCTGATTCTTCCGGTTCTTATGCAACTGAGTGGATTGAAGGCTGGACAGACTTCTTCCGAACGATTCAATGCAGTGAAAGTGGGCATAAACAAGGGGTTTTCTTGATGCACTCCCTTGTTCAAAGGGGTGACAGCGAAGTGATCAATTGCATACTCAGCTTTTACCGCCATCTTGCCCCTGGACTGGTGGCACAGCACAACCGAAAAGGTCTCACACCTATCCATCTTGCAATCCTTCAACATGATAAGCCTCTCTTCTGCATTTTAATGGAACCCATTCTATCTAGACTGAGACGAGAAAATATGACGTTTAGCAGGAGGAGCTTGAGAAATGTGGCACAAGATACAATAGACACTGCATTGTCTCGAAAGAGGGTTCAGAACCTCTGCAGAAGATGGGGCATGCCATGGGAGACTTGGAGCGAGACGTTTAATCTTCATCTCACCTACCGAGGCCCTGAGTGGCAAGTGCTTCAGTTGATCGCAACAAGAGAAGCAAGCAAGCGGCGAGCTCAGACAATTTTCAACACACATAATGTTAAGAGGTTCCAGCATGAAGCGTTCATCTACTCAGCATTTTCCAAAGGCGACCAGCGGGAAATCGCCACAGAGCTCGAAAATTACGCCGTTTGGGCGCTGGAATGGGAGGAATTCGGGCTTAGCAAGGCAGAGGATATATGTGTCTTGATGAACATTATCAGAATCGAGGCAGCAGCGAAAGGCAGGAATCGTTTGAGAAAGCCTCGCAAGGTTGCGCTCTCATCCCAGTCTCCTTGGTGGGCGCCAAAGGAGTTTGTGCAATTATATGGCACCCAGGGCATGTTGGGGAAATCGGCGGGGGAAATGATATACGATGCATACTGTCGACTAGAGCGTGCGACTCCGGCTTGGATTGCAGTGTCGAATGACCAGATTCACCGAACTGGTGTTGAGTGCGTGCGGGAATGGTTCAAGGGTGGATATTATGTCAGACCACAGCTCATTAAGCGTTAGATTCCACCACACTAGCTAATAATTGTCTCGGTATAGCACACTTAATGATCCTCAGACGAGGAAGCCTCTGATTCTTCATCTTCTCTTTTATCATCGTCTTCCTCCTTCCTCGCCTCTGGATATTTGTCCTGTTTTCTGGATTGTGATGAGCTCGACTCCTCCTTGTTTGAACGTAACCGTTGACGTAGCTGCCCATCAGAGCTTGCCATGAGTCTTCTTCTGCAACTCCTTGATCAGTACCGCGACTTTGATGTACACGACCTAAACACCATCATCGATAAGTATCTTCTCCTCTTTCGGTTATCTTATTTCCCACCTTCCCTCTCATATCTTCTTAATCATTCTTATAGATGACCTCAGAGTCTTTACATGGCCGCCAGTAAGAAAGCGGGGGATAATTACGTAGTGGAAAGGCTACTGGCAATCCACCGGGACCAGGAGTACAACGTTACATTCAAGCTTCTACTTGGTAACTCGGCGATGAATGACTTCAGTGATGGATTCTTCTTAGAACGTGAGATTTCAAGGGTCTAGATTCCAGATGGTGGTGCTGATGCATGGGGATTTTAGTTCAGCCTGAATATTAAACTGTGGCCTAAGTGTATCATTCAAATTTGACTATTATGGCAAAAGCTAGTCTTCCTACCTAAACTTGGGGGGTTCCTTAGGTAATTAATTACCTAGGATTATTAAAATTGCTAAGGGGGAGACTTGGCGGGGGACGCCGTGGAGATGCTTGGACTGGTGTGGAGAACTATGGGCTCTCCGCGGAGATGCAAAACTCTGTCCCTGACATGACAGCTCATTCTGATCTGATGCAACACCATCCGACTCACCTTTGTCAAATGATCAAGAGCTTCTGATTTCATCGGGCCTTTGTTCAGCTGAGGCGCTTCTGACATGCCTTTATATCCTCACCGAGACATGTTCTATGTCCTATAGGCTATAGCAGGACAAAGCAATATCGGTAAGGGACACCGGTGATGACCGGCTGCTTACGAGGCCATTCTACGAAGGCCTCTGGGAATAGCAGGCGATTAATTACTTTCATATCCAGAACTAGTCCTGCAATCATCAGCCACTCCCGTGTCTTTAGAGCCTCCTGACCCATGTAGGAGAAGACTTAGGAATCCGCATCAAGTTTAGTGACTAGGACAGCGATCCCATAGCAGCAGTGAATGATTCAATGCTCTAAATTCATATCTAGTACAGTGCTCTAAGTCTAACGAATCATAACAGGTCTAAATCTATCATTCCACTCATTTGTTTTGTCCTACTTGGCCAGCACACTGGCCGGGACTGAAACGGGCGCCGATTCGACTCTGCTCTCCTCGTCTGTCACAGTGCTCTTTCTTCTGTTGGCAAGGAAGTGCATGTGCATGTGAGAGTCCACAACGGGACCCTGGTATTCGACGCCATCAACCTTGATCGGGTCTTCATTAGCCAAATACATGTACCAGTAGTACACGCCAACAAACATGCCACCTCCAATGATGTTGCCAATAGTCGATGGGATCATGCCCTTCCAGATGTAGAGTCCAACGGTCAGGTCGGGGGTCTTTAGCCAAATAGCCAGGGACATGTAAAACATGTTGGCAACAACGTGCTCAAGGCCGAGAACCACGAAAGCGAAGATGGGCCACCACATGCCAATGACCTTGGAGGCAAGATCCTTGGCTTGGATACCGAGGAAGACAGCCAAACAGACCAGCCAGTTGCAGCCAATAGCCTTGAGGAAGATTTGGTGAACTTGGGGCGTGATTTGTTTCTTGCTGGCGAATGAAATAACTACCTCCTTGTAGGGTGATGCATCGAAGACGCCGCCGTCTACGCATAATGTTAATTGCGACTCAAAACCCAGCAGTTTGTATAACTTACACCCCATAATAATAGACATGACAAATAGTGATCCTGCAAGATTGCCGAAGAAGCAGAGCAACCAGTGCAGTAGCATTTTTCGGATCGAAAGCCGACCTTGCAGCACAGCAGTCAAAGTGAACTAAAACCTCATTAGCGGCGGCATGGCGACGATCAAACACCAAAATAGCGTACCATAGTGGTTGCAGTAAATAGGTCAGCGCCCGTAAGCACGACAAGGACCAAGCCAAGAGGGAAAACACCAGCGCCAAAAAGCTTGACCAGGCCCGGGGCGTTCTCGGCGTACCAGGGTGCTGCCATTGCACACAGAGAGACGCCACAGCCAAAGCCAAGCAGACAGCCCGCGGAGACAGCAGAGAGGAACACCTTGTCGGGACGCATGTTTCCTCTCTTTACGCCAGAGCGGGATACAAGTTCGATGGTCTCCTGCGGCGTGTAAGCCGCCAAGTTGGAGATGCTAACCACGAGAGGGTTGCTCATGATGAAGCTTTGTAATGAGGTGAGAGAATAT
Organism: Fusarium sp. NRRL 53497; assembly: GCA_013184445.1. NCBI lineage: Eukaryota > Fungi > Ascomycota > Sordariomycetes > Hypocreales > Nectriaceae > Fusarium > Fusarium sp. NRRL 53497. The sequence continues at coordinate 89,371 of JABCJZ010000347.1, read as the reverse complement.
TATTCGGTATATAGTCGAATAAAAACTGAATTGTATGTTTAATAGGACATTTGAGGCGCCCTCGAGGCTTTTATTCAGATTTAATGGCCCCTGATACAAGCTTATCGCAGACTCAGGTCCGTCCGTCCTAGACCCTGCCATCATGCCAAGTTCAAGCCAAGTCAGCAGAGATATACATTCCGATCAGCATGAGATCATTGACCATAGATATGGCGAGATCGTTTCTGTGAGTTTTTACAAACCCACCCAGCGAAGAGCCCTAAAAATTGGCTCCTCTTCTATCGCTAGGCCCGGCGATGTCGGCGTCTCTCCACCATCAGAACATGTTAGAAATAAAAATTCTGCTGTTTCAGGGCTATTGAATTCTCGGCAGCGGCTTATGGCTTGTGCTAAGACTACAGCGGCATAGGGCCTAGACCATGGTACCATTCATGGCCATCCGGTTCTATCATGCTTCAGTAGAAGAGACTTTATTTTGCTTCTCGTTTTTCTCGCCTGTGGCCTGACTTGCATGGTAGGGAAAATAGTTAGTTTATTAGCCGCATAAGCCCTGGAGGTACCGAGATTAGCCACCGAGACGCTGGAATGCAGCCTCTAATGGGCTGCAGAGCCGCAGACCCCACTGCTCTATTTAGAACTTAATCTCTACGTACCGTAACGGCGGGCTCCGGTCATTGGGTCGAGATCTTTCACTTTGAGGGCGTATGGTAAAAATGATGGAACGATTTATGCTCACCTTGGCCCGACCAACCCTCACCGCCTCCACAGGGATATTTCTTGGAAGACACGTATCGTTGTACAGTTCAATGTGACCAATTGGAGCATTTTTATTACCGAAACTTGCGGCAATAATTGACACCCCAAGCAAAGTTTTGTCTCATGCCATTCGGTGAATGAATTGAACAGAACATGATCTTGCGACAACAAGACCGGATCAATATTTTATTATTCTAAGACGTTAGTCAACAAATAATGGCACCGAATTGCCAGAAATATTAAAACCAGTACGACTGGAACTTCGTGTTCAGTCAGTTGCAAATATACAATGTCAACATATCTCGCGATCGCCAAGCCTTTTATAGAAAGAATAACACCCTAGTGGGTAGACAAAGGCTATTTTGCTCAACAAGACAAACTATAGAGATCTCGCTAGAAGACAATTAGATGTCCGAGATCGGTGCATTAGCATATGGATTGCCGCAATTAATGCGCGGAATTGACAATCTTGCGGCCTACGACGCCTTGTCAAGGCTCTGACTATTAAGATTCTGCGGCCCGCAGACGCCGCATATCGGATCGTTGTAGTGGCTCACGTTGAAACGAAATATGGGGGTCCCGGAAAAGAGATGGCGAAACATGCTATACAAGGGATCGGTAGACAGTATATCCACGGCCATACCATGCAACGCCGTAGATAATCTTTATATTGAACTTAATGCCTCACTGAAAATTTAAATAGAATCTATTGAGTATATATTATATAGCCATAACTGAAATCTTCATTCTTAGCTAAACATCCCCAGTAGGCTGGAAGAAGTAAAAGTATAGTGAGCTATTAACTTCAGTTGGTCCTAATAGCGACCTACATTTACCAAAGGTCCTTGGCAATGTCGCAATAGAAAGTCTCATCTTCCTTAAGCCTATAGAATGAGAAAAAGCATTTGGGGTATGCGATGGGCTTGTTGGTATCGAAGTCTTTTTGGCTGGGCACTGAGGGCTCACCGTTGTTACACTCATAATTATTAATGAGAACGGCCTTGTAGTCATCCACAACCTTCTCCATCTCGGAGACCTCGTCGGCTGACAGAACTCCGAACCGTCGGATCGTTCCTCCCTGATACCTATGGCTGCTTACTCCGAAGCATAAGCAGCGCTGTAAGAGGAGACGACGTGTTAGCTTAGGTGCACCGTGGGGGGGTTAGTATAGCCTGGGTGTTTGTCATTAAATCGTACCTTGTCATGCCAGATGCATCCGGGCATCTTCTTGGTGCAGACTTCCTCTGTTAGCTTTTGCACCCGGTCTGTTGGATCCGAGGCTTGAGTTCTTCGCTGTTACCAACAAAGGTTAGAATATGTCAAGGAAGAAGAGAAGCTGTGTGAAACGCACCAGGTCGCACTCATCGTCAGGCTGTTGTGAAAGAAAATCAAGTCAGCGAGGTATTCTATAAGGGTCAGGGAATCGAATACATACATGGCTCGCCATCAAGGCATACCACCCATCAATTTTGCCATTGCCATTCATAAGAGCTCTCGTCTTTGCAAATTCGAGCTGCGATAAAAGTCAGCTTGATACCAAACGCAAACAATCGGTCGATAGAGCTCAGCGACATACCCATTTCTTATGTGTGGCCTCGACATATGTCTTCATGGCCTTTGTGACAAAGGGCTCCGATAGCCACTGGCCCTGAGCAAAGTTGTCATGAACCCAGGCCTCGGCGGTGGTGTCTTTGATGTTATCAGGCAAGGTATCCGAGAGGACGCTCTCGACGTAGCCATTAGTAGAGTTGAGCACGGCACTAAAAGCCTTGCCGTAGGCGTTCTCCAGGTCGTCGTTGAGATCCTCCTTTGAGACCTGTTTGCTGAAACTGCCACTGTTGGCAGCCGCCTGGGCGACGGCGCCCGAAAAGAAGGTCAGGGAACCTGAGATGGCAGGGGCGGCGGCTCCAAGACCCGCGGCCGAGGTAAGGATACCGACCAGCAAGTTGAGAATCAAGCCACGGTCATCGCTGGGCGGTTCGCCATACTTTTCGACAATATCCTTGATACCACCCGACAGCTGCTGGATGCTGAAATTGATGGTCTTTGCCCAGATCTTGTGGAAGGCGCTGAACATATTGGCAATCTGTATATGGACATAAAAGGCCTCGGGCGGCGTGTAGGAAGAGCAAGGCGTGGTGCCAGGTCCTGTACACGTTGTCGATCCGAGATCCTTGCAGTCAAATGTCGAGCCGCCCTGTTGACCACCGGCGATGACGGCCTTGAAGAAGTTGTCGGTCCAGTTCTTGGCTCCGTTCTTGGAGATCCACTCCTTGAACCATTTGGCCGCACCGCTCTTGGTCCACGACTCAGATACCTTGGACTGGTCCTCAGAGTCGAAACTCCACTTGCAAATCTTGTCACTGTCCACGCCCTTCTCGGGGAGATCAATTTCCGTGATGTCATCACCTACGGAACCGCCACCTGTCTTGGGCAAATCAGGGTCCTCTGCGATAGGTAATGTCAGATTAGCATACATCATAGTGCCAGGAAAGGAAACTGGTGATTCCTTACTGTCTGCAGGACCATCGTCCCCACCAGTTGCGCTACATCTGTTCCAGTACGTCCATGCCTGGTTTTCAAGATAGTGTCAGCCAAACTGAGCCACCTTGTGAAGAGCCGCTCTTGGGCTGGTAAACTAACCTTGTTCGTTGATGGATCAACCTTGACCATATCAGCTTGGCCTAGGCCGCCTTGGTTGGTGAAGTGCTAGTTATGATGGATCAGCCAGCAAACAACATGAGCGGTTTGAAGTGTCAACTCACCATATTCTCGCCTCGGTCGATAGGGTTGTAAAGCATGCCACGGCTAGTCCAAGAGAATGAGCTCCCTCCTTGAGCTTTGTGCCCATTGTTGGTAAAGACGTTGACGGCTCCCGTGTACTTGTCGACGTGTAAAAGATCAGCTCGCCCAGACGCTTCCACGTCGGCGAAGCGTATGCTGGCTCGATCCCTTGAGGAGCAGTGAGTAGGAGCAGGCATAGTTGCGGGTTAGTACTGTAACTTACCATCCCTCTGAGAATTTGACCTGGCCAACGGGTTCCAAACTGGAGGCCTTGTTGAGCCAACCAGTAATGCGACCGTTCTTCTCGATACACAATACATCAGCTCGCCCATCACCGCTAATAACACTTGTTAGTCTCATAAGCGAGATGAGATGTTGCCTATGGGGGAACTTACTCAATGTCATGAATCCTCATTCCCAGATCGAATATACCGACACCCCAGCCTTGGTCACAACCGGGCGATGCATGAATCGTACCGCTATCAAACGTCATACGGCCGGATCCCGTCTCGTAGAGATTTTGAAAGACGGTCAGATCTCCAGTTGCCTTGTTTTGTACAATGATGTCGCATTTGCCATCACCAGTCCAGTCAGCCAAATGGATACCGTTTCTTGGTCCGGGAACCCTAAAGTCAAACGTGATAGCATGGCCCCATGCTGGCGGCGAGTGGATGTTGACGTTGATTTCATCGACACGGCCGTCTTGGTAGATCCAAACGAGGTCGTCGCTGCCAGAGCCACGCATGTCGCAGTAATAGCTACCATCCGCCTTGAGCTTGGTTCCGCCCTCGCCCTTGTTCTCCCAGACAAGCACATCGTATGTATCCTTCTGTTCCTTGAGGAGAATATAGTCGAGGCGGTTGGAGCCATAGATACGCCCGAATTTGATGCTGTCCTGGACGCCAGTGGAGCTTTGACCGGCATGCGTAAGACCCGCAGGTCTCCATTTGGGCACCTGTAGACTGTTGTTAGTAGAGATATCCTTTCAAACTTGACCATTCCTTGCATCTAAGACTTACTATGCCCTTGCCGGTGTCTCTGTTGTTAATCCATGTACGGACATTGCCGTTGTCACCTATGTACATAACATCGCTCCGGAAGCTGTGTAGAAATGTCAGTACATGCCTTACCAGCTTTCAAGCATCAAGATATGGGTATGAGGGTGTCATACTCTCCGTTGATATCGGCTGCCGGTTCCGTTAGAGTGTCGATCAAGAAGTAATAGTGGGATAGAAGACTTACCAAGGATTATACCAGCCTTGTCTGGTAGGGCAATGTCGAAGACAGTGCCACGGATTCCATCGAGTGTGGTGAATCCCTGCCATTGAGGCTTGTCACCCCAGCCACCATTCCGGGAGCATCTAGTAAGTTGCTGTCAGCCATGGACCATGCCGTCATGACAGTTTACTTACGCGATCTCGCCTACGGATTTGACTAGGCAAAAGTCTGCTCTTCCATCGCCGTCGATGTCTGGCCCTTGAGTCAGTGCAACGGGTCTAAAGACATAACAATAACCACTGACCTGCGATGCGTACATCGGTTGCTTTCAGGCCACCGAAATCTCCAATTATTTGCCCGATGCTCTCGAACCTGGGAGGGTTTCCGCCTCGATTGAGTGAAGCCCACACAGCGTTCTCCTTGATGCAGAAAAAGTCATCCAGGCCATCGTTATTCTAAAGGATCCCAGCTTGTCAGTCTGTTCCAGCTCAAAAGGGCCTTGTGTTGAGTATGCTCACAAGATCGGCGAATGCGTAACCTGATCAAAACTACTATTAGCGTCATTTCGGAACCGCGCAGCATTTGAGCCGAGAGTACTTACGGGGACCCAGATCACAATTCATGTCAATGTCAAACTGAACCGATTTGTCAAACTTGCCTCCTCCCAAGTTTTGGCGGAACCAGTATGCGTTCTTGTCCTTGGTATTGTGGTAGACGCGGATCCAGTCATCGAGAGCTGCCGTCCGAGCCGCGTTGGGGTCGCCCTTGACAATATTGGCAAAGAAGATGTGCCAAGGGATGGCATCAGTGATGGATTTGGGGTCACTGCCTTTGTCGATGACGGCGCTTTCAAGAGCCCCGCGTGCAGTGCTCGCATGGATGTAGTTGCCATCATCATGACCACTCCCCAGTTGAGACTGACCGGGCAAGCCCGAGTTTCCAGCAACCTTTTTGCACTGTCTAGCTTGCCCAGTGGCTGCATCGTCAATACCGCTAACCGCTGCCGGTGGCTGGATGCGGTCCTCGATCTGGCTGATAGCGTCCCACCAGACTCCAGCAAACATCTTGTAGCCATCATCGGTCGGATGGTCGTTGTCTGGTCCAATGTCGCTCAACTTCATGACGTCGCGTACGTCAGCGAGTCCGATGCGGGTTCCCTTCTTGTATCCCTTTGCCACACTCCTGATTTGCCTACTGATGTCCTTGGTGCAGGCATCTCGTGTCGCATCTCCGTTTCTGAGGAGCGTGGATAAAATGACTGTCACGCCAGGTACGCTGGCGAATATGTCGTCTACCATATCTTTGGTTCGTTCACCTGCTTTACTCGGATCACCTCCAGTGTTGCAGTCGTTCCTGTAACCATGTTAGTTGCATATGTCGAGCATACCGGCCAGAATATACTCACAATCCTGCGTTGATGAGGACCAAGTTAGGCTTCATCCACTTGCTTTCGTTCCATGCGCCATATACCGAATTGATCATCCAACCAGGGTGGCCTTCATTGTCCTAGTGAGCGTTAACCACGCCTCTCCTTGAAAGTTCGAGTTTATCCAACTCACCGAGTCTGCCATGGTACCATCCTTCTCTGATCCAACCATGTTGACCTTCCAGCCCTGAAATCGGAGCTGAGATCGGAGCCACTTGCGGTAGCCGTTGCCATCACTAGACTTAAAGCCTTGAGTGATGGAGGCACCGAGTGGCATCACTCTCAAGTAAAAGTCTTTGGCGGCTCTGCGATCTAGCCCCGAAGTCTGTTCAATCGTGACAGTCGTGTTGTCGAGCTCATGTAGGTCTAGGTCAGCATGACCCTGCGACCCTCGGGATTGGTGGTTTCCCACAGCCTCAATAGAGACATCAGGTGCATAGCCACTGCTGTAAGGCGATACGCCATCTGAATGATCCGAGGCAATTGCGTGGGTATAAAAAAGAAGGCCAAGTACGGTTGAAACGGCGGCGTGACCGCTGTGAGGTACCCGCATGTTTTACCTCTTAAGGGCCTTCTAGCCCAAGAAGTGTTGAGAAGAGATGTATATTGCTAAAGAGATACAGCATGCGGCATCTTTATATTAAAGGTACTCTCAATCCCTCGATACTAATATTCTAGATTTTCTATGATACCCATCTCCGGCAACAATTTTGCCGCGCCAAGACAGCCAATACAGTCTCTAAAAAGATATTCAGCCCAATAAAGAAGGTGGAGAACTGCAAGTAAATCATGCTATGGTATCTGACTAAGATAAACCCAGTCGTCGGTCCGGCTTCAATCCTTCTCGGTAACCGTTTCCCGCAAGTGACACAGGGGTGGTGACGTGCCTTATCACGACTCACACACGGCTCCCAATCCAAGAGCAGCTAAGTTAAAAGAAAAACACAAGGAAAAGAGGAAATATTCGTTATATCAAGGAGCAGTTCAAATTAGTTCGATGAAAGATTCTATGATAATCTGTTTACGTGACACGAGGAACTTAATAGACTGGCCATGAAAACAACTATTCAATAGTAGTCCAAGGGTCAGACCATAATTCGGGTGCTTGTGCCATAGTCTCGGAATATTCTTTTAGACTGCCGCCACAGGAGCGTTAATTTTAAGCTTACTATACAAGGGTTGTCGTGAGGCGCCGTGCCTTTCCCAACTTCCAGACGTACTACAGAGCAAATCAAAAGGAAAGCCTTGTGATCTCGCAAGGTTGCGGCACGGACGGAAACATCACCAAATGGGTTTAGGCGGTCGTTTACAGGGCTGACTGTGGACCGTTTCAGGAAAGCAATGGATCGCACGCCGAGAGGATATGCTCCGAAAGATCTGAGGAAGGATTTATTTGCGGGCCTCGTTGCAGTTCTTGTTTCTCATTCGTGGTATCGGACAACCTCCCAATCACCGAGACCCTTGGCAGAGAGTATGTAAAGGTGTCAAACGCTTCTTATATGAAATTAGGAAGTAATCGCCGTGTCTTTTGTCGCCGCTGATTGGCCATTCTACGCCTTTACGGATGTTTTTCCTGCCAAGACTCTCGGACGAGCCATTAAGCCAGTCTCACCTAAGACAGGAGATTAAGTATACAAGTAGGAACCGGGTTAGGACGGTACGCGTTTATTCGCCAATCAACGGCAGGTCGTTACGATCGATCGATTAGCGGGTTCGGCTTTTTCGAGAGACAGTAGAGGCTGGTCGGTCGTCAATCGGCTGTAGGGTAGTATTTTCGCGCTGTTTACCGTTCTGTGCCGTGGAGTTTTAGAGTCAGCCTGATCAGGTAAAGTTGAGATTTAGATGGGAAATGTATACATTGAAAGCCGAATTCTCTTCTTGGTGATTGGTAAGGGGGTGTTTGTGTTATGAGGGCGATGATCGTTGGGCTGCGTGACGTTGTTCTGACGAGCAGCTAAACTGTATTGCCTCAATCGATCTCGCTCACGACTGGCCTTATCTGCTTTTTCTCGCGCCGAGAGCACACGACGACCTATGTCGGCACAAACGAAATAGCGTCGGATGTCACAGAGAGGAGGGTAATACAGTCATGCCTGAACGCCCGTTCAGGAAGCTCTGCCGTACATCTCATACCCCTGAAATAATGGTCTTGTCTTTAACATTAAGCCACATAGTCTTGGGGACATATCAGAATATGCCAAAATATTAATAACACTCAACTGAACGGCCGCCACCATAAGAGGTCTGGGGTTAAAGTCAATTGGACCATTCCAACTGCCGATATTGCTACAATCGCTGTGAGCCAATCGTTTGCCGCCCAACTTAGCCGGATGCATGCAAATCCTCAGCCGCATCAAAAGCTGAAAATAACATAAACCGGCCAAAGACTAAGAAAATAAGATTAGTTTTATCTCTGAGCGTTTATTAGAAGTATGCAAATGGCTGACGGGAAATGTGGTTGGCTTGGCATGCTGAACCTGTGACGCAAGACTTCTCAGCCGTCATGCAGTTTGACGCGTCCGCTCAGTTGAGGCGCCATGTTCAGTGGGCGCGTAAAACATTCACCTAGCTTTGAATAGGAGAGACGGCCATTTGGACTCTTCCAGACTTTACGATCGGCAATTAGACAAGCGGTCAACACACACAACCCAAGAGCTTCCGGAAAATGACCCTGACAAAGATGTACTTTCTCAACTGTCCTGCGCACCCGAAACCCGAAGGTACCGCGAGTCTAGGATATTCCGACCTTTGAAAAACTGAACAAAGAAGAATAGATTCGAGTTGAGTAATGGAAACGAAGTTTCGTTTTACCGGAACATGGCAACGGTGCCACAAGATGGTTGAACCTTCAAAAGGGGGGTCGATTATCCTGATGATATGATGAATGAAATCAGCCTCGCGGCCTACCAACGCGGCCAACACCCATATGCATACTTCCTATTGATGGACCAAGATAGCATTGTTAGTACTGCTGCATGGTAAGAGTTTAGTCACACTTGAAATGATGTCGAAATATCTATGGCTGCATATTTAAATTCTCTTGTCCTCCTTGCCTGTCCCAACATAACTATCACTGAACTCATCAAAGGATTTACCTTCTGGAAGCACATCTTGCCCAATGGAAACCTACTATCCTCACCAGTCAAACATGGCACTCAAGTTCCCTCTCATTCATCCTCCAACCTGCCCAATCTGTGAGAATGTTGCTACTCGCGCCAGGGTAGATGCCGGGAAGCGCAGTAACACTGCCAACCGCCCCTATTACTACTGTCAATCTGGCCACAAACGACAGTTTGTCACTTGGGACGATATGCTGGGCATATCAACTTCCAACCCTCGATGCCGTTGCGGTTATCAAAGTCGAAGAAACCAGAGCAATGGACCTCAACCAAGTGAATGGTTCGCTTGTGCTTCCAAAACATGCTCTTTCAATCAGAACATTGAAGCAGACTATGGGCCAAAACCGGTCTATTCTATGACCCAGAGCCGTCAGAGCTCGCAGGGGAGCAGTGTTTCCTCAACAATTGCTGGGTAAGTGCGCTTTCTAACGTATTGAACTTGGTGACTTAACGTTATATAGCTCGAGCTATCACGGAGATAGTAGAAAGATGGCGACAACAGTGGAAGATAACAACAATTTGATTGACTTGATCAAAGACATGAACATCAAGGTTGAGCGGATGGAGAATACAATCATTTCTCAGCGTTCTACGGCTACAAGCTCGATCAACATCGATTGTTCCCTTCATGGCAATGGCCGTTGGTCGATGTTTCGCCGTCGCCGCTGTATCTGCGTGTAGTCTGAGTCTCTATTTTGTCCGTTGTGCAGTTTTCTTTCCCCTCTCTTCTATCTTTTTCCGTCGAATATAGCCTCAAGGTCGCACACTCTTCATAGTTTAGCCAGTCTTCTACTATGAATATACGCCAATGGCAGTAGTTTTCCGCGCAAATCGAGGAGCACTCATATTGCAGTACTTCCTCTGTTATCGTCACGAGAGCCGGTTTTTCAAGGCCCTTCCAGGTGTTCGGGAGTTCCGCTACTATCATCACCAATACCCCTCTTGCACAGGGCCAAACACGTCCACACGTGTCCCTTGACCTTCAACTAATTCCTCTCTATGTAATCCTACGAACGGGTTTAAACCATCTCCGTAAACAAACTCCTCAACCTCACGGCTGACACTGGTTATAACACCCTCCTTTGGGTAAGTCTCTTCGTTGAAAAAGACAACTAGCTTGGGCCGGTCACCCGCTGCTCGCTCTCTCCATCCCAGTTTGTCGCGCATGTCTTGCAATAGACCTCGGTAATTCCCGTTGTCCGGAACAAAGGCGAGAAAGCTCAACTCAAGTGACTCGAGTGTCGGTGTTAGTGCGAAAAAGAGCTCCATGACATCTTGTTGTTTGACGAAGAACCGAGAGAGGGAGAAGTGGCGGAGATTATGCCACGTCTTGATAGGAAACAGGCTGCGTAGGGGGACATAGTTTCGTTCGATAGTTCCCCACCATTCTGAGGATCTGGCAATAACGTCTATACTGGTATAAAGGCACATGCGTTGTAAGCTAGGTGCCTTTCTCAATGCATTATAGAGGCATCCGCTGCGGAACGAACTCCAGTTGTCTCTGGATTGGCCAATACCACTGAGAGATAGTTCAAAATTTGTAAGCGCAGGATGGCTTAAGATTGTGACAAGATCTTGATACTCATCATTCCCTGGCTCGTCAAAAACACGGCAGCTGACTCCAGTCCAAAGCTGATGGCTATCCACGATGAATTCGGAAAGGTTGCTCGTTGGATTCTCCCGTAGATATTCTGCGATGTGTTTGGTGATGACACAAAAGCCACGCCACTTGTACTTCTCGGGCCCTATGACATGTTGGGTATACCAGGGATGGAGAGGGTTAAAGTCATAGTTTGTAGTCATAGGCCAGCCACGAGGTTTGGGGAAAATGAATCCTTGCGGCAGGGATCTGATGGTAGGCGTATGATACAACGGCTTCCTTTGCATCCCATAAGCAGTGGGAGTAAGGGTAACTCTTCGCAAGTTTGGAAAACGCGTGAGACCGTACTCCAGCGCCTCGGCATCCTTGTTTGAATCAATAACACGTCGCTGCTGGAGCTCTAGCCTCGAGTAAATGCCATACGATTCTATTGCCGTGCATCGAGTGTCCAAATCCTGCCCAGTCCAGATATGTTTGTATTGGTCGTCCTCGTCATGATCGAGCCCGGTGCCGTGAATAATATCACTGTAGGTCATACGGAACCAATCGAGGACCCCTGTGGCATCACCAATATCGCCCTCATCACCATCCAGATAAACATCTCGATACATATTTTCGGGGATATCATGGCGAGGAGCGAATCGTGCATCATCATAAACGATCTCTGCAACTCTGAATCGAAAAGTGTGGTGGTCTGAAATGGCCTTGAAGACCTCTATATCGAGTGGGTTTGTCGAAAGGAAGACGCGATCGAACTGAAGAGGAGCGACGTCATTGAGATATGAACATGTTTGGCGGAGACTCTTTATGTCGAGGTTGGGCAACCATGAGGCCACTTCTTTGAGAAGTTCAACAGGAAGACAGCCAAGGTTTCCGAGGAATTCGTCGTTCTGATCAAATGGGGCCATTGCGTCAACGTAACAGTAAGGTGTTAAGTTTGGTCAATATGAATGCACGAGCCCACGGAAATGATAAGCCATTTTCTGAAACGCGAATCACGTGAATATGACTAAAACTCTTTTTATCAGTCTTTATTAGCTTGTATAAAAATGCCAGTGTTGACTTTTTATATCATCGACTTCTAAGTTATAGTTTCTTCTGTAGGATTGTACGTGTGCAAAGCGTCACATGAACCGAGTCCGACTTACCGTGATATAGATTTAACTTAGCTACCTGGGTTAATAGGGGCAATTCGAGTTCGACTTACTCTTGCTTAACTAACTTGAAGTAAAAGGTTGTGAAAATTGAGAATAATTCAGCATATTGCGCGAGAGTAGCTAAAGAAAAGGAGTCTGAGCAAGGCTATAAAATTGCTAGGTGCAATTATAGTAGCTGCTAGGGAGAAACACTTTATAATTAATAATGGTCTTTGCTTCAGCGGGGGCTAAATGATTATGTATTGATATGTGCAAATGTCTGCCAATAGAAGTTGTTGACCCCTCTTAAGAGAAAGAAACCCCATTGACCCTCTTTCTACTTAAGTAGCATACCTCCAGTGAGGATGATCGTCTCCCAGGTTCATAGCATCAGGACCCTGAAGTCTGTGATCCCTCTCTCCTCGATCCCTCTTCTTGTTCTCCCTGATAGCAAGGAAGTAAAAGAGTGTGCAGCTAATACCACATACCCAAACCATGCTAACACTGACACCCAGACCAGTCCAATACTGGGGTGCTTCCTTGGCAATGAAGACATTGGACGCAACAATACCACCAATATTACCCAAACCAATCTGCACAGCCGATGAGATTGAACGCTTGTAGTGACCGCTCATGGTGTTTGACAACCAGCCGAGGAGGACGGGTTGTGTGATATAACCACCTGCTACCAGCAAGAATAGCGAAAAGTATCGGGCGCCCGTGGGGACGTGGTGCTGGAGGAGAAGAAGGACGTAGCCGACAGTCGTAATGGCAACTCCGAGCATGGTGAAGCCGTATCTGTGGCGGAAACGATCGGCAAGGTATGCAGAGGACAAGCATCCAACGGTGGCGACAACGTATACGGGGATAGTCAGGACTTGCGCTCGTTCGGCGGCGTATCCCATCTCTCGAAGGATGGTGGGAATAAAGAACTAGGGAGAATTAGCTTGACTGGAACGTAGCAGTCTTTGCACATCTTGAACTTACTGAGCCGGCATAGCCGTTGTTGACAATGCCAAAGTACGCCATGGTGCCGAGGTACATCTTCCAGTCAGTCAAGATTCTCCTCCAGGCCGTCTTATTGAGATGGTCCATCTTGGCATCACCAGAGTCTTCGGCCAGACGCGCCACAAGTCGCGATCTCTCTTCATCGGTGAGGAAGCTTGCAGTCTCAGGCCAGTCGGGAATCCACCATTTAGCAGCGACACCAACGACCACGGTCAAAAGTCCCTCGAGGATAAAGATCCTAGGTAGCCAGATGTTAGCAAACTCTCATTTATAGCTGTGGGAGAATAACGTACCATCGCCACGCCTCAAGTCCGCCAACGTCGTGCATCTTGGCAATAGCAAATGCTAAGAGTCCTGAAAAGGCGCCTGCGAGGATACTAGCACTGAAGAATAGAGACATACGCCACTGCACCTCGTACCGCTTGTAGTACATGCTGATAAGGTAGATGCAGCCTGGAACAATGCCGGCCTCGAAGAAACCCAGAAGCACACGGCAGGCGATCAAGCCGTGGACATTCTTCACGAGACCCATGCCAACAGTCGAGATACCCCAACAAACTGTGATTCCACCGAGCCAAAGCGATGGCGATATCCTCTTGATTACGATGTTGGAAGGGACCTCGAAGATAATGTACTGTATCGCGTCAGTTTCGATTGGGCGTCCTTGCTACACGGTGTTCTCGGGCTCGTCGACGTACCGGAATGAAGAAGACAAAAAGTGCCATATTGTAATCGTTTCCGGTCATTTTCAGATCCTCCGTCATGCCTTGAATCTTTGCGTTACCTAGTCACCGTCTTAGTCAGCTCAAATCTTTAAGTTTAAGGGAGAAACTGGTGTAAGTGATATACCAATGTTGGTTCTGTCCATAAAAGAAAGAAAGTACACAAGCATCAGAGGGGGTAGGAGCCGAAGGTCGCATTTTCGCAGGAGTTTCTTGGTCGCCTGGGATTCCTCGGTTGGCAGCTCGACACCAGACTCACCGCCCTTGAGGGACGTATGGTCGAAGGTGGTCTTCTCAGTCGGATCGGACATATTGAGAAATGAAGTCAGAGAAGAGTTTATGTCAAGCCTCTGCTTCTGGGTGCTGTGTGATCTGATTTCTACATTTCAATTTGAGGAGGAAGGGGGTTACTTATGTAAATTGGAGTCGAGTCTTGGCTCCTAAGTAACAGCACCGTTTCCCAACTCCATCTCTGCCCTTCTGGCATTGAACAGCATTGAACAGTCATGTCTGAGTCAGGACTCTTCCAGCCTAGTCTGGTTGCAAATTGTAACTAGCCGAGATGTTATGCGGGGTATGGAGGCGGGGAAACAATCCGGGGTCATCAGAGGGCTCTGGACTGGACTCAGAGAGCCACAAGAGTAGAGCATGCAGTAGACCAGTGGGAGATACCCGCAAGTGCCATCTTAGATCTTCATTCCAAATACTTGAAGTAACTCGAAGACTAGAGCTCCGCGGATGCTGTCCAGAGAATATTGCAAGACATAATTAGCAATCACGCAAGGTTATTCAATTAATAACTGGGTATATGATATGTCACAGGAAAACACAAGCCCTTTAGGTTAAGATCCTCGGCCAGCCAGAGGCAGGCATGGTTTCAAGACATGTCTTGAATGAATGTGATTTATATTGATAGGAACCTTGCAGCTTAAACTAAAGGAAAAATTGAAAACGAGTCCTTCGACCTTTAGGTACTTGCTGTACTGCATCACTTGCAATTGTATACTAATGATTCTTACTTTGTTGGTCACGATATATGCTAGCAGAATTATTAATCTCGTAGCGGGTCTTGGACTGATTTGCCGATACTGATTGCCAGGGTCTGGACCCCTGTCGCGGGAACGAACCGATGATCAATAACTCCTCACCGGATATATCCCGTGTGCGTTACTTCGCCGCGGTTCCAACCTCACAAATAACACAATAAACTAGAACTCGACAATTTTGCAGCCAACATAAATCACGCGGGACTTTTATTACAATTGGATCAGAATATCTCGCAACAGAACCAGACCGCACAAGTTGTACTCCAAGCACACGGCCCACCATGTATGTCGACCGCCACAATGACCCCCATTCAAGGCCTATTATACTAACAACCTGTTCAGGTACACTACATCTTTCGCCTTTTTTGAGGCCCTGGTTGAGGCTGGGGTCAAGAATTGCTTTGTCAATCTTGGTTCAGACCATCCTAGCATTCTAGAGGCCATGGTCAAGGGCCAAAGGGAGATGCCCGGCACGTTTCCCAGGATCATCACATGTCCCAACGAGATGGTTGCCCTGTCCATGGCTGATGGATACGCGAGGTTGAGTGGTGAGGCTCAGTGTGTTATTGTGCACGTTGACGTCGGTACCTCTGCCCTAGCGGCTGCTATCCACAATGCTGCCATGGGTCGTGCCCCAGTACTTATCTTTGCTGGACTATCGCCTTATTCCATTGAGGGAGAGCTTCTTGGTTCAAGAACCGAGTTTATGTGAGTTCACTAATTAATTCTCCATGGCCCTAGCTAATAGTGTAAAGCCACTGGATCCAGGATGTTCCCGACCAGAAGCAGATCGTATCTCAGTACTGCCGGTACGTGGGTGAGATCAAGACGGGTAAGAATGTCAAGCAGATGGTTCGTCGTGCCCTTCAGTTTGCCACCAGTCACCCCCAGGGGCCTGCATACCTTATGGGTGCTCGAGAGGTGATGGAGGAGACAATTGAACCGTATACCATCAACTCAGCATTCTGGAAGCCCGTCGCTCCCGCAGCTCTCCCACAAGAGGCTGTCCAAG
This sequence comes from Fusarium sp. NRRL 53497, assembly GCA_013184445.1. Classification (NCBI taxonomy): domain Eukaryota; kingdom Fungi; phylum Ascomycota; class Sordariomycetes; order Hypocreales; family Nectriaceae; genus Fusarium; species Fusarium sp. NRRL 53497. Next base: position 73,544 of record JABCJZ010000347.1, on the reverse strand, counting down.
AAATCTCCGAGGCTTTGATCAACGCATCTGATCCCTTGGTCATTGTTGGGTTTACCGGCCGCAACCATGCCGCAGTGGAACCCCTCATATCACTAGCCAACACCATCAAGGGCCTCCGCGTGCTAGACACTGGTTGCTCGGACATGTGTTTCCCGGCTGATCATCCTGGCTGGCTGGGCATGAAGTATGGAGTGGACTCCGCAATCCAGAAAGCTGATGTTTTCTTGATCCTCGACTGCGACGTCCCTTGGATCAATAAGCTCTGCAAGCCAAAGAGCTCAGCGCGAATCTTCCATCTCGACGTTGACCCTCTGAAGGAGTCCATGCTGGTGTTTTACATCGATGCCGAACAGCGATATCGCGTTGACGCAGAGATTGCTCTCAAGCAGATCACAGAGTACCTACATGCTCACTTATCTGAGAAACTCTCTAGCGCTGAATTCGACCGTCGAGCAGAAGCTCTGACGCAGTCGTACACAGAGCGTATCCGCGCCATCGAAGAAAAGGCCAAGCCCTCTGAGAATGGACAGCTTACGACCGACTATATCTGTTCGACATTGCGCGAGAAGCTGCCTAAGGACACTATCTGGGCAGTGGAGGCGATTACAAACATGATTGCTGTATCCGATCAAATAAGAGCTACCATACCAGGACAGTGGATTCACTGCGGAGGTGGTGGACTTGGCTGGAGCGGTGGCGGCGCTCTGGGCATCAAGCTTGCAGCTGATGCAGCTGATGCCAAGATCCCCGGCAAACAAAAGCGATATGTCGTGCAAATTGTCGGCGACGGATCATACATGTTTAGCGTTCCCTCTAGCGTATACTGGATCTCAGCACGCTACGGCATCCCCGTGCTGACTATTGTTCTCAACAACAGTGGCTGGAACGCTCCACGAAGGTCGATGCTGCTGGTACACCCTGACGGCCCTGCTTCCAAGGTCACTAACGAGGAGCTCAATATCTCGTTTGCCCCGAGTCCTGATTATGCGGGTATTGCAAAGGCTGCCAGTAACGGTTTGATCTTTGGTGCTCGTGTAGCGGACTCTTCCGAGTTCCAGACTGCACTGAATGGGGCTATTGAGAGTCTCGATCGAGGTGTCTCGGCTGTGTTGGACGTGGCGATCTAGAGATTTCGGATAGATATTTAGACATGAGTGAATGTAAAAGGTTGCTTTTCCACAAGCCTCAATGTTTCCGTTCATAGAAGATTATATATGTAACTTTCTACCTTTGAAGAAGAAAAGATAAAAGGTTTTCTAATGAAGTGCATAGGAGTCGATGGCTCTGCCCTGTTCCTAGCCATTGTAAAGTTGGTCAATCGAAGCGGTGTCCACAAAGTCACCAGTAGTATTATAGAGGAGCCAGGTTTGTATCGAAGGCTGCGAGGCACTCGTTTTTGTATAGCTTGTGAAAGAGTCTTCGTATAATTTAAACAAATACAATTATCCCGCGCTAAATAACTTACACGCGATCAAAGATTTTACCCGGGTTCATCAACCAAAGAGGATCCAAGCTAGTTTTGATAGCCCTCATGACCTGAATGGGTACATCCCCGACCTCTTCCCGAAGAAATTCCTTCTTCCCCAGCCCAATACCGTGTTCGCCCTATCCACCATTGTCAGCAGCTTTCCCTTAAACCTGGATAATGAAGGGTTGCTTACCGTACATGTTCCCTCCATTTGGATGGCCCGCGATACCATTTTGTGGACGCAGTCTTCAACTTGTTTGCGTTGCTTATCCTCGAACAGAATCGTCTCGTGAAAGTTACCATCGCCGATGTGGCCAAGGATACTACCGAACAGGCCGAGTTCAACGAGATCCTTCTTGGATATATCTATAAGATACAAGTTCAGTAAATGGCCAAGCACTTATGTGTCGCTGAAGACGAACCTATCAGCTCAGAGACGCGAGACAAAGGTACTGCGACATCTGTCGACCATACATGTCCGTCTGTCTCCCGAAGAGCCATCATGCTCCATAGTGCTTCCTTTCGAGCTGACCAAAGGGCTTTCTGCTTGTGCGGGTCACTTTCATACAAGAAATCCTGTGCCTGGTGGCTTTTGGAAATGCCTCGAACCTGGGCGATGCTGTCCTTGACGATGGCATCGCTGCCACTGAACTTGAAGAACAATGTGGGAACTTCATTCCACTCCCGCGACGTCGCACCCATTCTGTTAATAACACTCATGAGAACCTCATCGAGGATCTCGACTGCGCTGATAGGCACGCCTCGACGAATAACCTCGATTGCCATGCTGGCTGCAGCCTTGACCGTTGGAAAAGTAACCACGGCGATGCCGTTGTGTTCAGGGATGGGAGCGAGTTTGAGTGTAGCCTCGGTTACGAATCCAAGGGTTCCTTCGGATCCGACGAAGAGAGAGTTCAAATTGTAGCCTGCCGATGACTTCCTGGGTCTTTTGCGGGTTTTCAGGATAGTACCATCGCTCAAGACCACGGTGAGATTCACCACCCAGTCTTTCATAGTGCCGTATCTTACCGCGTTGGTACCACTGGCAACAAGTTAGCTCTGGTGATTTATTTGTATCAGCGAAATTTTACCTGCAGTTAGTTCCAATCATGCCACCGATTTGAGCCTAGTAGAAGGAGGAATCAGCTCAGTCGAGTCTATTGGTTCTGTAGGAAACTTACAGAAGGGCCTGGGTCAATGGGGAAGAATAGTCCGCTATCTTTGATCTTCTCATTCAACTCCATCCATGGCATGGAGGGCTGAACTACGACATTCAGGCTGGGTATGAGTGTCAGTAGCTATTCATCACAATTTGTTGCTAATGAATCACCAAAGCACTTACTCGTCGCTGTGCAGCTCTATTATACGATTCATGTTGACGAAATCGACGCTGACACCTCCAAAAGGGGCCGAAAAATGACCCTCAACACTAGAACCTCCAGAATAAGGAACTGTTTGTACCATTAGATACTCTGTTTCGTTGAAGTCAAAAACAAGGTAGGTTTACTCATAGGCACACGTCTCTTGTGGCATATCTTTGCAATAATTGCCACTTCCTCCGTCGAAGTTGGGAATGTGACAGCAACGGGCGATTGATCAATGTTGATGGTTGACCAGTCTGAGTAGCCATGAGAATGAAGGATCTCATCTTCTATACTAACGGCATCTTCTCCAAGTGCTTGTCTTATCTCTTCCACAGCCTATTAGTGTTAGTGAGACTCTGATTCAGCATTTGTATCGCGTGGCTTTGACTCACCAGTTCCATCTCAGCTCGGTTGGCATACTGAGACTCAGTGCCCTTGACCTCCTTGTCATGGCTTACTATTGTATATAGCAAGGTTCCTCCAATGGTTGTTGCTGTTGCAGATAGTGCTGAGGCGATTAACACTGGCTTCCTGCGCTGCTCTTTTCCTTTTGAACTACTTTGGTGGCCACTCTCTGATTCCCCTGTTCTGTTGGAGTTGGTGCTGTGAATGCCACACAGACCGGGTAGCCGTGCTATAGCGGAGGGTGCCGCTGGTCTTCTAAGGTTCCCCAACAAGGGACGTAAAGATGACTTGAGCATTATGAACGAGGGGGATGAATATGAGTTAAGGGGGCTTGATTTGATTTTAACACGAGGAAATGCAGTGGGTGAATGAATGGGGACAGATCAGGTAGTGGAATAATATGGGGTCAGGGAACTTGAACTTGGGGGACAGGTTTTAATTCTGGGGTCGAGGCCTGTGTTGATCAAACTGGTAGTGGAACTGACATCGTAGTAGGTATAGTTAGTGACCTGGTATTAGTGGGCGGCGCTCGGATAGTTCCCGTGCCCGATGGAGCTCATAGCCGAAAACCCGTTGGTTGGCCGGGTACAGCCCGTGAAAAGGTCGATCCCCCCTCATCTCAACTAAGTCTTCTCTCTTCTGGCTATCCTCATCCGTTGAATTGAACGTGAGCCATGGCAGCGTCCACGGATCCCAACCCGTCAGTACACGAGGACGCATCCTCGGTCACGGTTCGTCCCACAAAGCGCAAGAGGGTTGCATTGGCATGCGACATTTGCCGGGATCGCAAGATCAAGTGCGACGGCACCAAGCCCGTATGTAGCCCCTGCGAAAAACGAGGGGAACCTCCGGCTCGGTGTATCTATACTGTCATTGCTGGGACGGCGAAGCAGCTAAGTGAGAAAGAGTAATTTGGTTTAACCAATCAATTCAAACCTGTTGATTGCTCATTGTTTTTTATTAGGTATATCACATCTTTGCAGAGGCAGGTGCAGGATATGCAGCTTGTGATAGATCAGCTGCGTCATGAGGCTGAAACGGCTGCTGCAAATGCCAGTGTAAATGTGAGTGCTAACGCTAACGCCAATGCCAACGCCAACAGAAGCTCCAAGAGCCCTGCAGACCGAGACCCGGGAACAGCACATATCATAGCAACTCAAGGAGGACCTAGCCCCATCAGTGCCATGGGAGCTACAAATCTCATTCAGAGCTCTACTCTAAATAGTCGACAAGATGAATTTTTCGGTCAGTCCTCGGTTCACTCTTTACTCCGCGAGGTATCTCATCCCGACCGCCACAGGTCGGCCCCACATCGGGACCGGGATCGTGACCGGATATCGGCGTCTTCTCTTTCCACGACAACGACACTATTGACGGCCGAGTTTGCCCTACCACCTCGACAAGTAGCTGACCAGCTTCTTGATCTCTACTTTGACAATGTCCACATTTTCTATCCATGGACGCATTCCACCAGCTTCAGAAGACGGTACGAGTCGCTATGGGCATCGAGTGGATACCCTGGTCCTCAGATGGGTGAGGCAGGTGATATTGGCCTAGGGAGTGATCAATGTCCCGCAGCCTCTTTCTTCTGTGCTCTCAATGCCATGTTCGGTCTTGGTTGCGAGTTCTCGGATCTGCCCCAAAAGGAATCAGCATCGGCCATGTTCAGCTCACGTATGAGAAGCTTGTTACAGATAGATATCCTTGACAAGGGTGACTTGTCGCACGTCCAGGCTTTGCTGATGGCAGGCCATTATGCACTCTCGAGCGAGTATCCAATTCGATGCTATAATATTGTCGGGCTGGCATGTAGGATTGCGGTGGGGTTGGGTCTTCATACCGAGAGACATGCTGACCAGAGATCCGTCATGGAGAATGAAGTGCGTCGAAGGGTTTGGTATGGATGCTTGCAGATGGAAATGTTAGTCAACCCCATTTTCCTCGAATCCGCTGCTAATAATATCTCAGGACAGTCTGCATGACCCTCGGAAGACCGCCTGTCCTAGAAATGACAGACGATGTTCTTGTACCAGCTGCAGTTGACGACGAATTCATCCGCACTGACACCGACTCTTGCGTCCAGCCTGAAGGAATTCTATCGCAGAATCTCTTCGTGGTAGAAAACATTCGACTAGCCAAGATCCTCGGCAAGATCCTGGCTTCCATTTACTGGCCAAGCTCATCCTCCGACTTCAGCGCGCTCGTCCGTTTAGATGGTCTCCTCGAGGACTTTAGGACCTCTCTAGTTGACGTGTTACGATGGTGGGATGACGAAGCGGATCAAGCACATGGAGCTCTGACATATCGAGATCATGTCCTTCGACGCCAACGAAACGTTCTTCACGCGAGGTTTCTTCATTTGAGAATTCTGCTCTATCGGCCAAGCTTCAGTGCTTTCTGTGCCGCTGCAAGACGTTCACGGCAACGTCGCGGTACAGAATCCGGTACAGATGAGGCTGGGTTCGAGGCCAATACCTTGCAAGCAGCCTTTCAGGGCCAGTGCGCGACGACTTGTGTTCAAGTGGCATATGAACTATCGGCGTCTCTTTTGGTAGCGAGGGAAGGTAAAGCAACTGGTGCATGGTGGTTTAGCCTGTTCTGTAAGACTCTTACCTGGATATCTTCCAGTGACATTATGCTGACTTCTTATTCAGATCTCATGACCTGTGGTGGTATAATCATCCTTGCCGAGTGTGCTCAAGCTGGAGGAAGCAAGCATTTCAACCAAACACAACTCGATGCCACATGGGAGAATACTACAGTGCTGCTACGGCTCATCGGTAGGGAAAATGCCCGCGCGAGAGGTTATTTAGAGCATCTGCTTCTCTTGAAGGACCAAGCACGCTCTACGTATTTCTGTATGTTACATATATTTCCTCTCTCCTTGCCGTCCACCAGCTAACGTCTTTCCAGCAATACGCAACTCTGTAGTCCCATCACGTGTCCCCTCTCGTAGACCATCTGTCAGTCTCGAAGGCCGTCCTGATGAAAACCTGGAGGGAGTTATTGCTCCGACGGCAGAAGACCAGGGAGAACAATTAGATTTCATGGCGACACTGTTTCAGGACAACTGGGACTGGAGTCTTGATGGCGGCATGCCTACTTATGGTGGACTTGGTTTTGGTGATGAATTTATCTTTCCACTACCTACTTGGCCAACGTAGCCATCATAATCGCCACAATATAATTCCTATACCCCACTCCAATATTGCGTCTCGGAATTTGTGACATTGACTGTCTGGAGCGTCTCGGCTGAGCCGAAACACAACTGCAGCTTGAACTCGCCTTGAGGCATCTTCCACTTGCCTGCTGTCGAATCAAAGTAACTGAACGCATATTTTTCCAGCGTGAACACAGCCTTCTCTGTCTGTCCTGCCTTGACAAGAACCTTTTGGTGTGCCTTCAGCTCCTTGACGCGCCTCTCTCTCGATAAGCCTAACAAGAGTGATGGACTCATTGTCTTCAATGCGTTTGGCGCCAAGATAAGCCCACTATACATGCTTGCCTACGATGAGTTCATGCTACGCCAATATCACACGGATAAATCGAAACGAGATTGTTCCAAGGCCAGGTTTCTCAAATTCTGGACGGACCTCAAGGCCGGTAAGGACAAGATAATGAATCAAAAGAAAGCGCACCAGGATCTCGACTTCTCCTCAGCGGCATCTCCGTACGATGGCCCAACAGACACGAACCCCATTCTGACTCCAGACGCAAACCAAGTCTTCCTACATGTAAGGAAACTATTTCGGACCCAGGATTTCAGATCTCTCGATCAAAGCAACTGGATCCTTGCGCTTTTTGAAGAGGAAGCGGTACCATCGCGCTGGACGTTGAGTCGAAAGTACTGGGCAGATGATCTGCACGGGTTGTTCTCCCATGTCTTTGGTAGGCATGTAGTTGAGGAACGCAAACATGAGGAAGGCCAACAAGAGAAGGAAAAGGACAAAGGAAAGGATAAGGCCATTGAGACTTCAGAACCGACAAATCCTAATTTGTCTGAGCTTTCTGTTGAGTGCCTCAACATAATGGATAAGTAGTTGCATTCTGTGTTGAGAAGGGTGCATCTTTTGGGGGCTAGTTGTATCATTTGTTTAGCTCAATGCTAAAGAGCAAGCCCTGTAGTTGACAGATGAATTGGAACGTGGTTTATATTTGACCGACTTCTCCTCACGTTAGTGCACGACAGGATAAGTAAAAGCGATTGTGGGAGTTTTCACTCAACCACGGATACTGATTTCGATCACTGAAAAAGAAACTACGGCTCATGCTCACCGCTTCACAGCGACTAAATGGTTTTCTTAGAAGCCTCGTAATATAGGAACAGTCTTTTGTATGCGAAGATTAGCTATAACCATTACAAGTAATTCAGTGACTCCATCCTAAAAAGATGCCAAGAAATATGACCATGACAAAAGAAAATCCGATAGACGAGACGTGTGTTCGTTCGCAACCATTAATAAAGAATCATTTGCCCATTATGCATGCACCCTTCAGCACACTAACCACCATTGCCTAGCAGTGTGAAGAACATCCAATCTTCCATGCGGTCTCTCACGACTAATTCTCCTTCGAGAAACAGCCGTCTTGACGTCACCCTTCAGCTTCCAATCCCTTGGAGCAACATACTTGCCTCCTCCCTCAACGCTCTTGTCCACTGCACCGCCACACCACTTCTCAAAGGCAGGCAACCCAAGACCAAGATCAGTGTTCAATCTACAGTGAACGTCCTTGAACTCATCAACTGGCTTGGTCCAGCCTTGCAGTTGATGATGCGCTGCCTTGAGAAGCTCAAGATGCATACGTGCTTCGGAAGTGAAGCGTTGACGCTCGGGATATGCGTCACCGAACTCGTTGCTGCTGTTGCAGGAGATCATCTCGCGCAGAACGGACTCATGGATGGCCATAACTCCGGCCTTTCGGCCACTGTCTGCGTACAATGTTGCAAGAAGACGCGAGAACTCCAAGGTCTCAACATCGAGACGGCCTCGACTGCGCCGCAAGTTATAGCAGATCAACTCGGCTGTCTCGATGGCGCAAGTCACGTCCTTGCTAGCGTACTGTGCATGGACGAGCATCTTGCCGATGTCCAATACTGTAGTAGGTGACCAACCAGACTTCTGCATCCTCTCACGAGCATCCCAGAGACGATGGAGGAGTCGCTCAAGCTCATCCCAATTCTGCTGGGCACCGAGAAGACGAATAAGACCGGAGATGTCCTCGAAGCGCAGGCAGAGGAAGTCGATATTCTCCTGTCGGAATGCAGCGAGAACCTCGGTCATGATCTCACGGGATGTTGTCAACATAGCAGTGCGGATCTTGTCATCCTTGGAATCAGCTGGATGGGGTACATCAATGCCCGCCAAGTACTCAGCAAGCTTGTAGCCATACTGAATACAACTGTGGCGATGGTACAGCTTCTGAGACTGAGCAAAGTGGAAGATGCAGTGACCAAGTTGCTCAGCGCAATGCCAGTCCTTGGCTTGTAGAAGCTCCTTGACTCTGGCGTTTCCAGCCTTGACGGCAAGAAGAGGGAAGTCGATTCGAGTTGCACCACGATCTTTTCCAAGCTCGCAAAGAATGGCCAGGTAGAAGACACGCTGATGCTCCTCGCTCACATCCTTGAAGTAGGAAGCATACTTGGTCTTGAACAGCTGGAAGAGTCTCTTGTCTAGAATGAGGAGGAACTGAGAGCGCTTGTTCTCAACCCAGAAGCCTCGCAGCTTGGCACCGCATTCGAGAATGAGCTCAAGCTCGGTCTCGCACTCGATGACACGAGAGTACTCCTCGTAGAGAAGAGACTCAAAGATGATGGTGGCCATGATCTCAGAGTAGGTAGTCGAGCAATCCTTGGGGCAGAGGCCATGCTCGAAAGCGCTGAGGAAGACAAAGACGAGCTTGCTGATGTGGACATCCAGTTTGAGTGTGATGTCAGTGCAGGGCATACTTCCTCTGAAGATGATGAGGTGTCGGAGTTGACGAAGAACCTCGTGACCTTCCTTGATGAGGTTGACGCTGACATAGATGGACGCCAGAGTGATGGCTACCTTGAACAAGGTTGTCGTGACCTTGCAAGTGGTGATGACCTCGGTGATGTGAATCTCAAGTAGCTTGATCATCTTAACGTGGTACTCCTTGGTGTTACAGCTGTGATACAACGTGATGATGTATTTAAGTTGCTGCAGAGTCTCCTCATGCCAACATCCAAACTTAATCTTGAGATACTCGTATGTCTCAATGCAGATTTGGATAGCCCGGTCGATAGGAACATGAACGTGGCCTTCCTTCTTGCCGCCAGAGGTGATGATGGTGACATACAACTTGGACAGACGCTTCTTGACCGTGTGAACTGTCGTCTCAGTGACAGTAGTCGTAGTCGTCTTGGTCGTAGTAGTCCTCTTGATGACCTCCTCATAGACAGTGACAGCCTCATGGACATGCTTCTCATGCTTCTCGCACATTTTAGCGAACGCAATCAAAGCCAAGATGAAAGCATGGGACTCCCCACCACAGATGGTCTTGACGACCTCCTTGTACTCAACCGAGATCTTGTAAAGAACAGAGAACTCAACCTTGATGTGAACTTCTAGAACGGTTGTGTACTTCTCGTAAATCTCGTAGATGATGTCTTCGGTCCACTTGTGTTCTCCGTGGTGGTGGCAGATAGTCTCCCACATGAAGCCGCAGATCGTGCGCAGTTCAAGCCACATGCTGCGGTGGTGGTAGTGACGGCAGAGGAAGAGGGCTGCTTCGAAAGCGTCGTGATGACAGTGCTTGATACCCTTGTTGAGGACGGTGACGATCTCAAGGTAGTAGGTATATACATCCTTGTGGCCGATGAGCTTGCAGTGATGAGCCAGGCAGTACAGAGTCTTGATGGTCAGGTGATGGGTGTGGCCAAGATGCTTCTTGTATCTCTCCAGAATCTCGATGTAGATCTGGATCACCTTCTCATGTCTGTGATGCTCCTCGTAGAACTCGATGAGGACTGTGAGCGACTCGCACAAGAGCTCATCCTCGAGTCTACAGGAGGCCAGGCAGGCATGGTAGATGCGCAGGTAGATAAACTCAGCCTTCTCGAAGTGACCTTGATGGTGGTAGCACTTGGCAAGACGACGGGCCACATGAACACATTCTCGGATCGAATGCTCGCAGAGGGTGATGCTGACGTCAGTGGTGAGGATGGCCTTCCAGGTAATCTCGAGTGTACGCTTGATGACGACTTCGGCCTCTGACCATCTGTGATGCTCAAAGTAGATGCCGATGAGGGCCATGCAAGCTTTATAAAAGGCATGGTCGAAACCAGTCTTCTTGCAGCGATGGTAATGCGTCTCATAGATCTCCCGAACAACAGTCTCAGTGACCTCAGTAGTAGTGGTCGTGGTGGTCTTGGTAGTGGTAGTAGTCTCTGTGACTTCCTCAACAACCTCAGTGATGAGTATGGTAGTCTTGCGAGCTTCCTCATCATCACCCTTGCCACAACCCTTGAACCAGCCCCAGACCTTGGTCAAGATAGTGATGGTAATCTCAAGAAGGCCAAAGGCTCTGCAGAGTGTTCCGAGTTCTCGAATCCAGATGATGAGAGTCTCGGTCTCGCAGTGGTGATGCTCGTACTCGGCCCAGAGGCAGATGAGGATGGTGGTTGCCTCCTCATGGCGGTGGACTTCGCGCAAGTACTTGCAGTACTCAAGAGCGATCTGGATCTTGGCAATGTGCACTTCAATGCTGGCGTTTAGTCGGCAGGTGATCGAGATGCGACGCCAGATGCTGATAAACAGCCGCTCAGCGAGGTAGAACTTGCCACAGGCGTGGTATGACCAAGCCAGCTTGATCATCATGGCAATACAGAGGTGATCATGGATGTCAAGCTCTTCTGTAGTCTCAAAGATGAACTCTTCAAGCTCACAGATACCCTTCTCAGCCTCCTCGCCCTTGAGGACAATGTCCAGAGTACCAAAGAAAGCGCCAATGCGACCAGCTTCGGGAGACTTCTTGCCAAAGCGAATGACAATGATCTCATAGAGCTCCTTGTAGACGATAGTGGCACGCCATTCTTCGTGAATGCAGATGTAGAACTTGGCAAGCTTCTCATACCAGCAGATGACCTCGTCACTGGATCGGCCATGCTTGTGCTTGCAGACCTCGATCCAGACGCGAATCATCTCCTCGCGGTATGTCACAATCTCTGTTCGCTTGGTGATAACCATGGTCTCGGTCCAGGTCAAGAACAAGTGCGTGCATGCGCCGACGAGGACGCTTGTCTTGGACAGAATGATTTCACCCAACTTGGCGGCGCGGTAGAAGTATCGCGCGCCGCAGACATGAGCATCAGAGGAGGTTGAGAACTTGACGTGGATGTGGCCCAGAGCAATAAGACTTTGGAGAACTGTGACGTGCTTCTGTCCAAAGCAAGATTCTCGAATGCGAAGAGTAAGTTCGTGAAGCTCAATGGTATCCTGGTGGACATGGTGTCTGCCCCAGCAAGGTCGCTCCAGAAGAGTAAACAGGACAGACTCGGGGAAGACGTCACGGAAACCATTAGGAAGGCTGATCTCTCCACCGGAAGCAACGAAACCAGCATGTCGGAAGTGAACAACCCAGTTGCGCATGACATAGCCCATGAGATGGTGCCTGTGAAGGATGGTCTCAACAACAGAGTCTTCCAACTCCTCAGTGATCAACTCTTGGTCGCAGTCGAGGTTCAATCTCGCATATAGAAGCATTCGCAGTGTCAGCTGTGAATGGGCTTCCTTAGCGGAGAGGAGGGACTTTCCGAGAAGGCCTCGGAAGTATGACTGGACGACAGCGTTGCGGAAGTGAAGACGGCCTCCGCGAATGATGAGGAAGTCACTGCAGCTCTCTGATACGAACTTGGAGATGTTGAAGGCAGTGGGAAGCATAGCGCGCTTCTGGAGGTCGGTGGAGAGGAGCTCTGCGATCTCCTGGACGGCGAAGGGAGTGTTGGTAATGAGCATGAACGAGAGAAGGTACTTGATCGTCTCATTCTGCTTGAGGTTCAACTTCTCTACAGAGGCGCGGAGAAGCTCAGATACATCAGCGCTGATGCTCTTTGCCGCAGCGAGGAACGCGTCGCACGACTTCTCACGAAGCAAGAGACGGCCAGCGTAGAAGGCCCATAGGAAGCTACCCTTTGACTTGGCCACCAGATCGTTGATGAACTTCTCGCGATCGCCGTGAGTAACGTCGTGGTAATGACGAGACTTGGACAGTGTCTGCTTGAGGTGGCATCGGATGTCCTCGTGGACTTCTTTCTCCTTGATCTGGAAGCTCTTGACATCCTTGAGACCATCGACCTTTCGCGAGAAGGTGATAACGCGAGTGCGGGAGAGGTCAGCGACACAACCTTGGAGGGTTTTGTGGAAGCTGGCAGCGCTCTTGGCGCCACCTGTCATTTCATCACAGCCATCAGTCAAAAGGACGAATGAATTGCCGACACTCTCGGAAGCGTAGAGGCCAGTGCGAAGGGTATCCCAGAGAGTGGTCTCCAGGCTACCAGCGTTGGAAGTCTTTGAGTAGGTCTCAAAAGCTTGGACGAGTCGTCCATAGAGATCAACATCGCCGACGCTTCGCTCAAGGAGCTGGAAGACAAAGCTCTTGACGCAAGCAAGTGACGTGGCTTCATTGGTGGAATCCCATGGGAAGTTGTAGGAGAGGACAGAGTAAGACTTGTAGTCGAGAGGACGAGCAAGTCTCTCCTGAACCCACTCAGCGAGAACACTCTTGCCAACACCAGCTTCACCCCAGAAGTTGAGGGCCTTGCCCTTGCTGTTGAGGAAACTGATCAAGTGATCCTGAATCCAGTTGCAGGTATCCTCTGAGCGATCAAGATGCTCGTTGACCTCATCGTACAGGGTGTTTCGGACAGAAGAGCCAGCAGAAGGTTGGAGTCGCTGACGAATAGACTTGAGACTGATAGAGAAAGCCTTGTTTCCAAGGCTGTATCGCCAGACGAGATCGCAGAGATCGCCCTTGGCTTTCCAGATGCCGTCAATATGTTGGCCGAAGGCTGCGTCGAAGCTAATGGTGATGCTATCACCAGACCGAAGGTTGTTGATCTTTTGGCGGTAGTGGCTTGCAATGCAGCCGATGAGGTGGACTAGCTCGCAGAGGATGTGTGCGGCTGCTTCTTTGATGGAGGTGGACATGTATTCAAGATCGCGGATACGGGAGACGGTGGAGAGGAGCATGGAGAGTTCATAGAGGGCGACGAAGGTTGGGGCGAGGGCCTTGGCTTGGTTATGTCCGATCTACAAGCAACCGACAGTCAGTACAATGTCGCGAGTATGAATGGGAGCGATCACGAACCTCAAGCAGGACTTGGCAACTGGCCAGGGCAGCTGATGCCGAAGAGTGCGCGCCAGAAGCAAAAGTGTCAATCTTGTTGGCGAAAGCAGTGATCTGAAGACCGAAGAACTGAGCAGTACTGAGAACACGATCCCAATCGCTGCCCCGTCGAGGCATGTGAATGAGGCGCTCGTCAGAGATGTACTCGAGATAGCTCCTGATGTCCATCTCATTGACAAAGTCCTCATCATAGTCATCAAGCTTAACTATCAATTTCTTGACAGTCCTCGTAACCGCAGTCAACCTCTCATAGTCGACCAGTCTAGTGATGGTAGTACTCTTGGTAACAGTATTAGTAGCAGTGGTGCTGCGCGTCGTCTTGACGTCGACGTCTTCATATGTGTTTGGGTTGGATGTGACGGTGGTGCTCTCGCTTTCGCCATCCGAGACTTCCATCTCGTTGACGCTTACAGCGACATTGTTGTGGTGCTTGTCCTTGCCCATAGAGCTAAGGGATTGCTTGAGGCCTTGGCGAACGGACTCCATTGTTGAGCGCGATGAGGCGGCTTCTTGGGCGTCGGATCTTAAAGAGGAAGAAGACGAGCTCTTGCGTTTTCGTCTGACTGTGCATGCAGTAGTTAGAGCGAGTACCTTGTAAGTGAGATGCTGATAGAGAGAAAGACGTACTGTCAAAGGTTTTTCGCAAACCCAACATGCTCAATTAAAAGATTGTATAAGAAGATGCTGGGACATGAGTCCTACAGTTTGCGCAGCTCGCCAAGATCAGCGACCTCCCAGGAGTATTATACCATCTCAGTGCCCCTCGGCTTATAGAGCTCAGCTGAGATACCTCCCCAGCTACCCCTCAAACGCCCATCCCTCCCAAGACCCAGGGCTTTGCCACACAATCGCTGGTCTCGGCGCGCCCGTTCTCATTCTAGATGAAAATGGCCTTATATCAAAAAGTAAATCATTACGGTCGAGAATCTCCATCCGTTGACTGGTTGTCGCACATCACACAGCATACCACTACCTGTCTGTGGCGAGCTGAGTCTCACGCAAGGGTTTAAGTTGCGCTACCGTTTATGGCGTCGGAAGATTCAATAGTGTCGGCTGATTAACCCCAGAATTGCGGGAGCCCATGCGGCCTAGACCATGAACTACTGGTTTTTCATGCAAGCCTCGTCACTCAATGCAAAGATAGTGTTTCTTAAAAGGGAAATACACGTTCCCTATCAACCATGTGGCTAGCTGATGAGCTGAGACATGCAGTTGAGCTTGTGCTTTATGGGATTTGGTTATTTGGGGCTGAGATATTTGGTTGGCGAGGGATTGACATGATTGGCTCCTCGAGGTTTGGTAGGACCAATTCGCCAATCTAGCTTTATCGCCTCGGTCCATTCTAGACATTACAGTCGCGTATCGCAAGGGACTATAGACTAATTAGGAGCGTCTACACTCATAGAATTCATAGAAGCAATGCAGGCGTAGATTTGGTCACATTCCTTCTTGAAGCTGACACTCCAAGCAGTCTGGGGTGCTTAGCGAGGGGCTGGCTGAGGAGTAAGCCCTCCGAAACGCAAACAGTGGCCACTTTTTCTACTACATAGTACATGTCTAGATCAAACTCACCTACGATCAAGTGATGCAAGCAATAATTCGGAACATTGGGAATTTAGTGGAACGTGTCACAGTTTGCCGATACTCTTGGCTTTTTTGGAGGAACATCCATAGTTGGTATGATCCCGATGAACTGGACCGGGTTCCGAACCCCGCTCTTCACAAGAAAGACATGGTAAAGTGGCGACAACGCCAGGTGGTTGACTTTCGGATCAAACGGATCCTGCTCCCCTAGCCCTGTGCTCGTCCTGAGAGGCTGAGAAGTGTGTATCGAATTCAAGCTCTTCCCGTTATTTGTGGTGGTACAGACTCACGTAACCCCACTTCCATCAATGAAGGCAGTAAGAGGTTTTCAACTGCCACAGACCTCAGTCATTAGGAAAGTCAATGGTATTCATTTTCTATTCTTAAAGAGAGTTTTGAGTTGCCTCCCTTTCAACAGCATTAACTCAGAACCGCTTCTTGAGTAAGGTCCGATAAGAGCTGCGATAAGAGATAAGACCTTAGATAAGAGGAATTGCGTGTGAGACATGACGCGAAACCCAAAAATAGATGCATGTCGCGTCCTCACTGAAATCACAAAAAGAACTACCCTATGCGAATACTAGTACTCGGGAAATATTTATTAAATCTCAGTGGGAATGGATACAGATAATCTCTTAGATATATTATGGGAAACACATATTTCCCGTATATTTTAAATATTGTCTACTGTCTTATTATTCCTGTTTGTTCTAGGGCTTATTGTTGTTATCCTCTGTTACGCATATATTAACCATTAGCCAAGGAATTGTTTCTGCATTTCTCCAGCGACCTAAATTATCTCTACTGTCGCTTACACGAGTAGAATTAGATTAATACGAGCGGTAACTCTATCTCATTTTCTTTTACTCTTGTCAACTGTGAACAATAATCATGCTTCACACAATATCTCTACAAGTCTCTAACATGTCTACATCCTAGACATCCCGCATTAGGTAGTCAACACCCTGTTTTCGTCAAACTATAGTAGTTAAATTAACAAGACTATATAATCTGATAATCGAATAAAGGTGTATTGTAAAATCTGTGGCTGTAACAGCCAAACATAGTTGGTAATCCCTTGAAACCAAACCACTGTGATGTCAATCGTGTTAATCAGACGCGAAGACCTGACCCACCAAGTGTCTGGAAGGTCGAAGGTCAAAGTCCGAGAGACGGAGTCCGACCTTATCGATAAGCCCCTAAGCCGTTGGAGGTCATTAGCCAATTTCCAACATGCCAAGACCCGAATATGCAGTAAGCTTACCTGCCAACATCATTGTCAGGGGCCGATTCATGCATCCTGAAAGCGATCTTCGGGATTTAATCTCAAAACCACGCGTTTAATAATGTACTGGACGCGTGGGATCGTCTTGAATGTTTCGCCCGAGGAAACTAGCCATGCCTCCGCCACGAAGGATTCCAAGGCAGATTGAGATAGGCCAGGCATAATTACAAAGGCCGTGAGTTAAAAGTGCACAAGAGTAGTCGGTAGTTGAGTATTATTTCCGGTGCTCACTTTCTTCTGGTTTCAAGATGAAGCTCTCAATTTTGCCTGGGTCGGCTCTGACCTTGTCCTCAATAGTTGGAGCTGCAGCTATCCACCACCATGAAATCCATGACGTGCCGGGCACGCTTGACCAGAACGAGGGTTTCAACGCGTCCAATCCACTAGCGGAATATGGCGTTGACTTGGGGCTTGCACGGCGACAAGCCAAGGTACCTCTTCGCGTCTTACCGCTGGGTGCTTCTACTGTATGGGGTATTGTGTCAGAGCCTCATGATGGCCGACGAGATGGGTATGTTTGAGCTCTCAGATAAGCTTCTGCTTTACGAACTGACATGATCCTGGCACAGATTCCGCAAGCCTTTCAGAGATGCACTACGAACAGCTGGCTGGGAGGTCAATATGGTCGGCACCCAAAATGGTGGAATGAACCTTGATTCAGTATGTAAAACCTAACTGTAGATTCCAATGACAATACAGCTGACAGAGCCATTCAGGACAACGAAGGTCATCCCGGTTACAAAGTCGCAGGAATTAGCAAGGAGCTGGAAAACTCCTTACCCTTCAAGCCCAACCTGGTTATGATCAACGCCGGAACCAACGACGGCCGGGAACACGATGTCGATGATCCGCATGTCAAAGGCGTCGGCGAATCGATGCGCAAGATGATCATGAAGATCTATAACGAGCCAGACATGGACAGAACATGCGTTTTGCTATCCACTCTCCTCTGGAGTGGTCAGAATGATGATAGCCGCAAGAGCATCAACAACCAATATCGCGATTTGGTGGATGATCTCAAGGACAAAGGGAAATGTATTTTCCTCGCAGACCAAGATCCTGATGACCAATCGACTTGGATTCCTGAGTCCATGATCGGTGATGGCATCCATCCCAACACAGAAGGTTTCAAGAAGATGGCTGCTGTGTTCTACAAAGCCTTTGAACTAGCAGCGAGCAGCAACAGCCTTGTCCCACCTGTCAACGTTCCCGAGATTGGAGAAAATGGGTGTGAAAGGAAGCCAGGACAGGGCAAATCCGTCGGCCAGCAGACACAGAAAGGCGATGCTGGTGAGAACAACGGTATCTATAAGCACAAGTCAGAAGAAATGTCTGTCAAGACAACTATCAAGAGCAGTAACGATCTCAACCAGTATCGCTTTGCCAAGCTCTTCGGTCGCGAGTCAGATGAATTGGTTGGCTGGTACGAGCAACCCAGTGGAAACCATGCTTTTGGCGTTTGGAAGAGTAACGGAGACGGTTCATTCACCAAGATCGACGACATAAACCCCGACCTGTACTGCAAACCAGCTGGCATCAACTTTATTGATATGAACGGAGATGGATACGACGATCTTGTTTGCATTGGCCCTGACGGTAATGCACAACTTTCTGTAAACCAAGGAGATGGAGACAAGAGTGGCAACAAACCTCCAACCTTCAAGCTCCACGGCGAAATCAAGATGAACGAGGGCTTCGAACAAGACCGTGTACGCTTAGCCGACATCGATGGCGATGGTCGAGGCGACTATTGTATCATTGACGATGGTGGAAACATCCAATGCTGGCGCAACGGCGGCACTAGTGAAGCTCCCGAGTATTGGCAAGCTCTTGGAACCCGCTTCACAGCTAAGAATATGGGCGATAGCAACGGCGTTCGCTTTGCTGACATTAACGGAGATGGTCGCGACGACTGGCTCTGGGTGAGCGATGTTGGAGAAACAACTACGTATACAAACGGTCGAAGCTGTGCCAAAGGAAAGGAGGGCGATGGGCTCAATGTTTACTGGCGACAAGGATTCTATGATGGTAAGACATCTGGACCAACGCATCCTGGAATGGGCAAGTTTGGCAGCGAGGGACTGAGGAATCGTATCTTCTTTGCTCGAATCTACGACAAGCCCGAGACTAGAGCGAGAGGCATGATGAATGCTCTTGATTATGTCTTCTTACAGCACGAAGAGAGCGACGGCGAGCATACCTTTACTATCCGCACGTGGAAGAACATTGGAGGCGGAGGCACTGAACTCAACGCCGATGGCAACCGATACTGCAACATGTGGGGACATGGAGATGGAAAAAGTGATTTCATCTGGATTGCACCGGATGGAACTATGCGTGGCTGGAAGAACTGGTCAAGAAAGGTTCTTTTGGGAGGTAACACGTTCTGGCAAGCCGAAGAGAGGGATATCTGGGTGCCTAGCGACTACGGCAAGACGATCCACGATAGGAGGAATATTCACCTGGCAGACTGGGATGGCGATGGGACTTGCGATGTTATCCTTGTTGATCCGAGTCAAGAGTTCAAGGTTGTTGATGTTTGGCTGAACGAGCGTCCGTATAAGGAGGGCTGGAACTGGAACCATCAATCGAACCCTGAGAGCGCGAGTTATGTCCGGTGCAAGAACCAAAAGAATGGATTGGGTATCCATGATCGTAAGTATTGTTCTGATATCTTCATTACTAAACAGTATGCTAACTAGATCGCAGTTGCTGTCCGCTTTGCCGACCTGACCAACAACGGTCGATCTGACTACCTCTGCATGGCCGAAGACGGCACCACCAACGCATGGATTCATAACGATGACAATATCTGGACCGATGCTCAGCAAATCCAAAAACCTGAAGGATCTGATCGTGCTAATCTTCGTTGGCACGACGTTAACGGCGACGGTAAAGCCGATATGATCTGGGTGGACAAGTTCAACGGCAACGCCAAAGTCTATTACAATAAAGGACAAGGTGACAACAGCGGAAGTAGATTTACGTGGAGTGAGCCCTCAGAGGCCTTTGAGGGAAGCGTTGCAGGGACTTGCCAGTATTTCCCTGATTTGGATGGGAATGGTAGAGCGGATCTGCACTCTGTTCTGGGCACGGAGGATAACAAGGCGAATACCTGGCTGAGTGCCGAGTGTGGCCTGAATGATCGATCTGGAGACTCGTTTGGTCTTAATGGTGTAGTCGATCCTGAGCTGCCTACACCGCCAGATAATTGCTGTAGGTAGATGGCCCGGGTGCACCACTTATTTCCTGTATATATTGTGTATTTACACGGATAATACAAAAGGGATTCATGTATTAAGATCTTTAGATAACAGAATACTATGATACAAAAGAGGAATTGAAGTGAGTATAAAGAAATACCAATTAATTTGGCGGTTTGCCTGTGACTCCTTAGAAGAAGAAGAAGATCAAGGAAAGAATAACAGAGAATGTTGTCCAGCACTTCGAGTCAAACTTGGCGGCCCTTGCGACGACAACTGGCGTATTTGGCCCATACCAAGGACCTGTAGGGTTGGGCGTCTCGGAGGCCCCTGGTTCCTGTGCTTGATTGGTAGGGATAAGGGAAGCTTCCGTCTTCCATGTCTTGATACCTTCAAACTTGGGTTCATCCTGAGGAGGTGATACTAGGGAGGGCTTGGCTGGGACATTATATGCCTGTGTTGGGTAGACCTCTTGTCTGTCACTGGAGGCTGGCTGCTTATGGGATCCTTCGTAAGGCGAATGCCATTTACTGTCACCATACCCTTTCATTGGCGAAGGCTCAGCTTGTTGCGCCATTGTCGGTTGGGGTTTGAGGTAAGGCCGAACCTCGGAGTGCCAAGGCTTAGCTTGTTGCGCCATTATCGGTTGGGGTTTGAGGTAAGGCCGAACCTCGGAGTGCCAAGGCTTAGCTTGTTGCGCCATTGTCGGTTGGGGCTTGAGGTAAGGCCGAACCTCGGTTGGCATCTTGTGGCCCTCAACCCTGTGAGGCGAATAAGACTGTCTGTATGAATCTCCAGACCCCTCGGAACCACCCTCGCATGCAGCAGTAGGCATCGTTAGAGTAACGCTATGTTCGCCGTTGGGGCCACAAGCGCGGCAAGGTGCAACAATAGTTGTCATCTCCACTGTTGGATATATCTGATGATCGTAGTGGCAAGGGGTATATGACAGAGTTACAGCAACTTGTGTCGTGATGATATTCGCGGGGTTGCTGGGGTTGACAGTAGTGTATGTTACGGTAGTAACAGTATTTGCGGCAATAGTCTGCGTATAGTTGAGGGTCTTGGTCCAGTACATGGTTGGAAAGGGGCCAGCAGTAGTAAAAGATATGGGCAGACGACCTTTGGATGTCTCAGTAGGCTCTGGCATGGCAGATGTCTCTACCTCTGTCTCAACCTCCGTCTCAACCGCACTAGTACCAGAAGGAAGAGGATAAGTCGGCACAAGTGTTGACAAGCCCCCGGAAGAAATCTCGTTAATATTTGTGCTAGTCAGAGTCGGCTCTCCTGTGCGTGTGTCAGTCTGTCATCTCTTTTTCTATCACAAGTATGGTAAAATCTTACCAGAGACACTAGGCACATTATCTATCAAACCATAAAAGGTCAAGAGAAGATTAGATGGTATGGCCCGGCGGCGTTGGCCCTCACCGACAATTCCTCCGCAAAAGAGCGTGTTATCTCCAGGGCAAAGAATGTCGCATCTTCCAGTAAATACAATATCAGTTCCGGCCAGAGAAGCTGCTCTATAGCAGGTTCTATAAGACGAGTCAGCTCAAAGTATTTTCAAGGTCTTGCTGAAGAACCTACTCTTGATTCACACCAATGTATGGTGCACCGCCCCCGAGAGAAACACATAGCTCCGGAGTCATTTCTGAATCTGTGGCTACCTCTATAAAGGTCTGAAAGCTATCAGAAGACCCAAAGCAGCCTGCGAATGCATAGTCGCCGATAAATCTCAAGTTTCTTGCTGCGATAGTGGTGGTAGACGGTGGAACCTCTGTTGTGACTGTAGATTCGGCTGACATTTCCGAAAATGTCGAGGTTGTTGATATGTCTGTCACTTCCCGACTGGGCGTTTTTAGGGAAGTCAATGCTGATGCTGTGGATGACTCAATCACAGTCTCCGTGGATGAGGTACCTTGCTGCTCAGTTGAAAGTACTGCTGTTGACCTCTTTGTGGCAGTGGCTGCCCCAGTAGTAGTCTATTGTATTATTAGCTATTGTTCGATGAAACAAGTGGCCATGGTCACGCTGACTTGTTCACTAGAGGTGAATCTTGAGCTGGATTCTATTTGACCACTTGTTGTTGTTGTTGTTGTTGACGCTGTGGACCTTTCTTCAGTGGTGATGCCTGTTGACGTCTCTGTAGATGGTAATGTAGAAGAAAGAACAGATGTGGTTTCTTCTGTCGCGGTTGTCTTGTCTGAAGTAGTGACTGTTGGCTCTGTAGTCTTAGCAGTGGTCGTTGACTCCGCCTTAGTGGTAGTACTGGTCGTCGTTTATTCGGCTTGTGTTGTGGTGGTAGTTGCTAATTCACTCTCACTGGTAGTAGTTGTGGTTTCCACAGTAATGGTAGTATTTATTTCTGCCTTAGTAGTGGTAGTCGTTGTCTCTGCATCAGCAGTGGGAGTCGTTGTCTCTGCATCAGCAGTGGGAGTCGTTGTCTCTGCCTCGGTGGTAGTAATCGTAGTTTGTTCCGCTGCAGTGGTTGTTGTTGTTGTTGTTGTTGTTTGGTCTGCTGTAGTAGTAGTAGTTGTTTGCTCTGTTGTAGTGGCTGTTGTCGTTTGCTCTGTAGTAGTGGCTGTTGTCGTTTGCTCTGCTGAAGTGGTTGTTGTGGTCGGCTCCGCCGTAGTTGTAGTCGTCGTTGGCTCTGCTGTAGTGGTAGTAGTAGTACCCGCCTCAGTGGTTGTCGTGGTCGGCTCTTCTGATGTGGTGGTGGTTGTGTCTGGCGGTAGCTGCTCAGTAGCTATAAAAGTGCCAGAGACGGTTCCAGACGCCTTTATGGTCGATGTAGTACTCGTCGCTACATTCGCTGCAACCGTAGTTATCGTCGTGACATAGTCGATTTGAAGACCATTAGGACAGTCATCGCCAGCGCAGCCTCGAGCGTTGACCATAAGTCCCGAGTCAAACGCCCTGCTCTGATAGTTGCAGATAGCAAATAAGTCACGGGACCGGGATCTCGTCACCCCGGGATCTCGTCACCCCACTTTAAGCGGCAACACTATAACCTTCATCAATTAAATTACCTAAAAAGGCAATAAATATCACGATTTTCATCCAGTCTTTACCCAAGATGCCTTCTTATACAGAAGAAGATATGCTTATTACAATTAACCTTGTTCAAATTGGCGTATCAGAGATTAAAGCAGCTAAAGAAGCTATAATACCCCGATCAAGCTTACGGGATTGACTCAAGGGTCTTCAGCCTCGAAAAAAGGCTTATCCTGATCAACAGCGGCTCGGCCCAGCCGTTAAAGCCGATATTATCTCATTTATAAGGCTTTAAGATGCTCTTTGTACGCCGTTAATATATTTCTAAATTAGGTAACTTATTATCTGGATTTTAAGATTATAAGGTAATCATAAGCGGCTCAGTAAGTATTAGGTTACCTAATTCCTAGCCTAGTCTGAGCGAATTAAATCGCTGAAAGCTATTAGAGTTAAATATAAATGTATTAAAGGTGCCAAAGCTACTATTATCTGTATATAGTTTGACTAATTAAAGGATCCCGAGGTTATAATTATCCGCGGCTATAACCGTTGGAATATAGATAAAATAGGGATCTTCCAAGGGGTCAGTATTAACAGTTTAATTATTAGCTAATTAGAGAAGAGAAAGGCCTTAAAATAAAGCCCTTATAGGCGCAGCTAGGTTATAATAATAGAAGCTATCTATGCCGACGGCATGAGCCTTATTCCCCTTGTGATCTTTAAAGGCGATTAGCTATAATAATAGTGGTTTCCGAGAGATTCTTCCTTTTTAGGTAATTGGCGCTTTATATTATTACCGAAGGGATAGACTACTAATGAGATCGTAGCCTTATAGCTGCGGGAGGTTTTTATCCTATTCATGCCGCCTAAAAAGGAAGGGGAAAAGAGGCTTCTTTTCCTAGATAGGCATAAGAGCCACTTAATGGATAAATTCATCTTTGATTACTTTAAGCATAATATATACCCCTATTACCTTCCTGTATATATATTATATATCCTTTAGCCTCTTAATTTAATTATATTTAGCTATCTTAAGATAATATATCGCCGTGAACTTAAGATAGAAGCCCTACTTATTAAAGAAGGAAATATAGCTAAGGCTGCCTTTTTAAGGTGTTATTTTAAGGCTTAGACCGCGGCCTTTACTGAAGAGAAGATCTAGGCCGGCTGGCTTGCATTAGGCTTATGGCCTATTAATATTATAAGACTATTATTAAGCAAATATGTAATACCGGATGAAATTAAGGCTTAAGCTGCCGAAATAGGCAATCCGTCTATACCACCGGCCTATATAAGGTCTCAATTCCCTTATCTTAATATACCATATAGTCTATCTAACGTTATACAGCTTGTAAAAGCCGAATTAGGCAATAATGCACTTACACCAACGAAGTGGCACCTTTTCAAGACGATTGGAAAGGGAATAGACGACCGGGCCATTGAATTAGCTTTAACACAAGATGAAAATCGGGTATTAAGCGAGAAAATCAGCTAATCAGAGGTCTTAAAGAGAAAGAAGCTCTCAAAAGACCTAAATCAGAAGGTATTTACTTTAAAGGAAGTCTACGAAATAAGGGATACTATTATTGTTTAAACGGGAAGAAAATAAGGTTTTTTTTTAATTTCTAAATAGATATAAGCTTCTTTTATTAGTAGGAAAAAACCGGATTAAAATTAAGCTTATTTTCGTTGATTTCTATCTAGTTGAAGATATCGAGGTTATGGTATTGCGGCTCAAAGTGGGGTGACGAGATCCCGGGGTGACGAGATCCCGGTCCCATGACTTACCATAGTGTGGGGGCCCGGAGAGGTGAAAACTGTGAAAAGCAGAGGCGGAGAAGACTGGGAGTATGAGGTATCACTGTTCGGAGGGACGATACCATCGGGCTGTTGCAAGTAGGAAGAGCCGGCGGTGAGTCGGTTCCCATTATTATCTACCGAATATAGAGTACCGTCTAGGTAAATGCCAATCGGGTCAGAAACACCAGCTCTATCAATTGTTAGATAAATCAACAGTGTTTACTGGGAGATTGCATTCGTACGATGCTTGGTTTTCAGAGGCTAGAATGAGCTCAACCAAGACTCCGTCGTATCCAATATCGAGATCAATGTTTACCGCAAGAACCGCTGCATCGCTGGTGCTTGATGTGCCACCACAGTACGGCGACCCTGCCTGACCGTTGTTCACAGAGGTACTCCCTCCGGGTAAAGCTCCAACTGCTTGGCCAGTTGTGAGAATTGTGCCAGTTCCAATCCCAAATGGACCATTGCTGAATAACCCCGAGGCTTGAGAACTTCCAGAATAGGAAGAGCCTGCAAGAACTGTGATGCCCGGGCCATTAAAGAGAGCGTTTGCCAGAGCATTTGAATTGCTAGAGGATGAAATGGTGATTCCTGAACAGAGAGAGCAGAAGAGAGCCCAAAGAGCCAACAAGTCTCGAGATTGAACCATGATGCCTGATGGCTGGCCGATGTGCTAAGACTCAGAGATGAGATCGGATTTGGGATTTCATTGTGCGGTACGGATACTAGGTTTGTGGTTACTCTAGTATCTGGGAATGCGTTAGTATGCTGTGCTAATATAAAGGTTTTCTTGCCCCCTTATACTGGAGGCGTACCTTAGCTGAGACTACTGACTCCGCACGGTTTCTTACTAATTTCCACCGTTGTGCTATAGTGCTACTAATTCCTAATGGATCTTCTAAGCGCAATGAGCGGGGACCAGTCCGATTAGCGAGCGTAAGTAAACTACGGCAGAGGTTAATTACTGACTATTAGTACGCTGTATTATTATATTCCTTAGATACATACCTCTTTGTAGCCGGGAGAAAATCGATCTTGGTTGAGGGAGGGTGGATATTCATGCCAACCTCTAAGCGCTGAACTCCTTTAACTCCTGGAATTCCTCTTCCAAGTCAAGCGGGTCTAAATGTCACCGTCTCCCTTATTGAGTGCTAAAGTATGAATACCTAATTAAAAGGGGAAACTTGAGAGAGGAATGGAGTGGAGAAACAAGTGACGACTCTGCGTAATCCAGCCAATAGTTAGTGTGAAACACATGGCTGCGGAGGGCAATTGCCGCTTTTAAGACGTTCACGCAGGGGCAGGATAAGACAGCAGTGGTGTATAAGATCAAGCCATAATTTTGTGCCGGGTCCCGAGGAGTGCCCAGTACGTATAGATTTAATTTTCGATTGCGTGGGCATGAATGCTCACAGCCTCACTATCTCGAAGTTATTAATTTACATTTCACTACAAAGTTACAACAAAATCACGACATTCTTTGGGATTAGACAAGGAGAGGTTCATCTCATCCCCTCATTACCCCTCACCGATCATGATTATTGCATATGCAGATCTCCCGCGGGATTGGCTGGGCACGCAAAATCGGAATACAAATGGAGGGGGCTTGAATCCCGCGGGTAGTCTAGACAACTACATAGTGAACTAAGAATCTAACTGGTAGAAGATAAGGATTCGACCGAGGCAACTGTTCGTTTTGGCAAGCCAAGAAGCCTGGGCTCCATACGCCAAGGTTTTGCTCAAGCTGAAGTTTGGCCTCTTTGAACTTAATATTGCCAGATATTACTGGAGAGCTTGGGGTTAGGAGGAGTGCGGAGTTCTGCCAAGGCGGGAATTTTTCACATCATATTGATAACAATAGCCCCGGTGTAGCAGGCCTAATTTCCAATTCACTCAAGGAAGGCTATAAATCAGCCAGAAAAGAGGTTATTGTTATCTAGCTAGTTATTTATTAAAGACTATTAGCCTTTTTACCTGAGTAAAGAAGCCCTTTATCAGACGTCTTATTTCTTGGTAGGGTCAGTAGGATTAACCTTAATTATGTCTTTGCCGATCTTCGGCCAAGTCCGCCCTTGGCTTATGACACCCAGTATGCTGTCGAGGCTCTGTAAAGGACACTTCGCCCTTGGCACGGGAAGAGTCGGACACGGGAGCAGATTTTCCCCATAACTCAAAGATGGTTGTTTATTAACTGGGGAATACTTGGCAACTTGGCAAACTCATTGTGCTTGGCGCGTTGCTAATTATGAAATGGCCTTATGAGAGTATTTTTACTGCGATGTATAATTGGAGAATGGAAAAAGGATACCATCCGAGCTTGTTATAGACAGGTGAGCCTTCATGATAAGTTATAGGCTTGAAGAGTGTGCTGACCCAGAGAAGCTCTCTAAACACAGCCCGACAATGAGAGGCCTTTGATGAGAGCCTCATACTCAGCCTCTAACGATTGGGATGCTGGCAAAGAGTACCGAGGCGTATGAAAATATGGTTAAATTGGTTCCAGTGACATTTGCTGCTTGTCCGAAATTCAATATATGGAGCTTCGTGTGTTTGCGGGCGCGAGGTGTCTGCCTACCCCATTACCGTTCAGACCCCAGTTTCAACACAAGAGAATTTCTTCCCCCGGACTCTTGGCTCAACTCCATGGGGAAGATCGCTTCCCCAGCCAAGCAGACGTTGGAGTGATGCGGGGTTTTCTATTGATCGCTAGTTTGCTCGTGCTTCTTATCTATAAAACTTGCTTTCCACCTGCTTCTTCGA
The DNA here is from genome assembly GCA_013184445.1 of Fusarium sp. NRRL 53497. Taxonomy (NCBI): domain Eukaryota; kingdom Fungi; phylum Ascomycota; class Sordariomycetes; order Hypocreales; family Nectriaceae; genus Fusarium; species Fusarium sp. NRRL 53497. The sequence goes on along the minus strand of JABCJZ010000347.1, from coordinate 46,313 downwards.
CCTTTATCTTGTCTCCCTCAGCTTTCCAACTTGGTTCACTCTCGAAGCATATCCTGTCTCAAGCCTTCTACGAATCGCATTTACTAGATTCACCATTTATTTGCCAACAAGCTGCCCTCAGAGAGATTATGGCCCCCTCTGAGAAAGCCGGTAGTGATATGCCGCAAGATATTCAAGCTCCTGCTTCTCAGATTGACCCCCCTGCAAACACTCCCAGCAACGAAGAGAAGGAGTTGAAAGACTCTGATGCTGCTTCTGCGATCGAAAAAGAACTCGCCTTGGTGGAGGACGGGTTTCTCAAAAATGAAGGCCGCCTACCTAGTCCAGACGAGCAGATCGAAGCTCTAGGCATCCCCAACTGGCGCGAACTTGAGAAGAAGATCGTTCGTCGCCTTGACATGACCCTCATGCCCTGCGTTTGGTGTCTTTACTTCTTCAACTACCTGGATAGAGCATCCATTGGACAGGCCAGACTGAGTACCTTTGACGAGGACTTGAACTTGACGGGAACCAACTTTTCATCAGCTGTCTCTATTCTTTCCCTTGGTTATGGTGAGACCCTCTACATCTTGGCAGTTGGAAGACCCTTTAGGCATACTAACCTTTCCAGCCCTCGGCCAGCTTCCTAGCAATATGCTAATCACAAAGATAAGACCCAGTCTTTACCTTTGTCTCATGGCCATCGTCTGGTCCGGTGTCAGTGCCGCTACTGTCGGAGTCAAATCTTATCCTGGACTGATGGGTGTGCGATTTGCTCTTGGCCTTGTTGAGGCACCGCTTCTCCCTGGAGCTATCTATCTTCTCGGCTGTTGGTAAGCCTATCTCAATCTCCTGTTCGTTGAAGGCTATTTGCGAGCTCACACCATACTCCAGGTATACGAGGAAGGAAGTCGCCTTTCGCATGGCCATTCTATACTCAGCTCAGACAATAGCATTCTGCTCTGCCGGTCTTATCGCTGCGGCTACGTATGCGACTCTAGAGAAGGCGCACGGCCTTGCAGGCTGGCAGTGGCTATTTATCATTCTCGCCTCTGCTGGCGCTGGCTCTGCCATGATCTGTCTCTGGTTTATTCCCGACTATCCTGACTCTAAAACCGGCAGCGCCATGTGGACTATGACCGAAGACATGCGCAAGGTTGCCGTCGCACGTGTATTGGCTGATCGTCCCTCCACCTCGGAGGCCAAGACGGGCGCCTGGGAAGGATTGAAACTCAGTGTTCGTGATCCGAAGCTCTACATTCTTACTCTGATGAACATCACTATCTCTGCCGCATATGGATTCTCCAACTTTTATCCTTCAATTGTTCGCGGTCTTGCCGCAGATTGGGGATACGGGCCTGTCATTGCGCTCGTGCTTACCGCGCCACCATACATCTTTGCTGCCATCGGCTCATACGTCAATGCGTGGCACTCTGACAAGTGAGTCCTACCGAAAATTTGACCTTAACTAAGTAAACACTAACGGTTTCTTTTCCTCATAGGGTCAAGGAGCGTGGCCTACACTATGCCATCCCTGTTGCGGTTGCTTGCCTTGGTTTCATTGTCTGCTTGGCAACTACTAATCCTCAGGCTCGATACGGAGCCTCGTTCATCTATGTTGGCGGCATGTATATCGCAAACCCTCTTATCATGGGCTATGTCACTGGTATGCTCCATCTAGAGATATAATACTATTCTTGCACAGACACTGGCTGATTGTGCTTTAGGTGCGCTTGCAAAAACTCCTGAAAAGCGGGCTGTTTCCGTTGCTCTATGCAATCTCTTGTCTCAAATTGGTGAGTTAAATCTGCGCTCACTGCTCGTTATCAATAGGTACTGACAAGGCTCGATAGGAAACTTCACTGCCCCTTTTATGTTCGTCACAAAAGAGGAGCCTCGTTACATCAGCGCCTTCATTGGCATGATGACCTTTGGTCTAGCGTCCAGCGCCTGCGCCATCAGCATGAAGATCTGGCTTGTTCGCTCCAACAAGCGATTATTACGTGAAGCGCAGCGCAATGGCACTGCCTATCAGCCATACGTGACATGAGGCGCCCAGCGGCCACATTCGATGTGCAGAATCCATATCAGAAGTTTGCTACAATTCAGTCAGTATGAGAGGAGTGGTTTGGATAGAAAGATAGTCAGAGGGAGAATGTCTAGGGGTAGATCAAGAGGTATCTACTGTTGGGGACTTTAAAATGGGTAGGCCTTTTATACCTGTTATAACTAGTGTTTTAAAACGGACTATTCTTCATTTCTCTTTATGTTACGTTTGTGATACCGTGTAGAGGCTCAGGTGCTGTATGGTATGTGCAGCCTTATGCTTTGACCTTCTTGAAATGTTGGGGTCTCTAGATATTTTAGAGCCGGTCTAGTTAGCACCCCGCTTCCGACTTCGGCATGAGTCAACAGGTATTATCCATAACAAATATTAGAAACTGTATATACCTTGGCAAAGTAGCTAAAAGCACTTTTCCATAAGGTATCTAGCATAAATAAATATTACACTTAGCTCTGTAAACTACGGGTTATTATTGGTAGGCGTCTGGATTGGGATATTATCTACCCACTCTGACTAGTGGCGTATTAAGAGGATGACTCACACCTAATCAAACAACTGTATGAGAGTATTTAGAGATTGGGCTGCTGTGTTATATTTTATCCCTAAGTCTTCTATTTTCTCCTCTGCCTAAATTAATCAAGGCATAGTTATGGCATCTTTAAAATCGAAATTTCAGTCTCAAATTTGGACAAAGGATCAATTCCTCCTATCCACAGATCCCGGCCTTTTCTCTATCCCTCGCCTTGCCGAAATATTTGACTCCAACGATTTTTATTGGGCCACTTCACTATCGCCAGAAGCCTTTAAAGAGGCATTTAATAACTCGCTTTCCTTCGGCGTATATGACAAATCTCAATCACCCAGCACAACATCGCCAGGAAAGCTGGTCGGCATCGCTCGATGTGTGACTGATTTCGTTACCTTTGCCTATCTTACAGATGTATGGGTTGATCCAACGTACCAAGGAAAGGGTATTGGAAGCTGGCTGGTTCGCTGTATCGAGGAAGTTCTAGACGAGATGCCGGATTTGCGGCGAGCAATGCTCCTTACGGGAGATTGGGAGAGATCTGTACCATTTTACGAGAAGCTATTGAATATGGAGTTAGTTGAGCCGAAAAGAGGCGAGGGTCTTGCAGTTATGGAGAGGAAAGGAAGAGGTCATCCCAGCTATGGTAAGCCAGGGAATAGCTATAATTAAATAAATAGCCTTCCATAATATCTTGGAAAGATAGCGCAAAGTTATATATCTATCAAGATAATTATTGCTTTTCTTATTTAGGTATGCAAGCGAGGGTTATGAGGAAAGAAAATTCAGTGCAGCCTAGGAGTTCTTGGATCTTCTATAATCTAATGTTTTTCCGCCCCTCTTTACGGCTATCGGCCGAGTCCGACGGGCCTCTCCGCATCAGGCAAAGTCAACCAAGCCCATAGCTAACGTTACTGTTTGGCATTTTCCATCTTATGCAATGGGCATACGGAGTATATCAGATAGTATTCTCAATTAGTGCTGTAGAGATATCCGTGACTTAATACAGAGTGCCGTCACTGATAACCAAGATGGGGCTGCACTTGGTGTCGGGCCTCAACTCAGCAGCCAACTGCCGACCAGATTTCCAGCTTCCAGCTTCCAACATCTGAAGAAGACTCAAGGTAATTCCGCGAGGCTTGTACTTGTCTTGAAGCATTTTGTGCAATTTATCCAACAGCGCAACAGTCAAGGCGCGCCACTCAACCACAACATCATCGGAGGCATTAAACTCGGGGAGCTCCTGGCCTGAATTGTCCTTCCCAGCTTTCAAGTCGTCGGGTTTCAGGTTCAAGACTCCCAGATCAACAAACACTCCACCATTGCGGTATTCGGGTAATCCTGTCCCGAGGTGCATGTTCTGCCAGCTGAAGCCCAACTGTCTCTCAAAGATTACAGACAGGGAGTAAGCAAGCCACTGTGTAAGTTTGTGAAAAGGCTGGATTCTGCTCTTGGCCTGTTCATCGCCCTGCTTGTTAGCAATGTCAGCGAGGACATCGAGAGGCCACGCGTCGCCGATGGGCTGGCCATTGAAGACAGTACGATTTCCTGGCCACGAAGGGATGAGAAGATCTTGTAAGCACGACCAAAGTTGTTCGTAGTCAAGAACCTTGGAACCAGAGGCCTGTGCTGAGAGATAGTCTAAAAAATAGCGGTCAGCCTGAGTCAGTTGAAGGGGAGGATATTCGAGCCAACTGACCGACCAAGTTTCCTGGGCGGCCTGATTCTCCGAAAACCGCAGGCAGCTTGAGTAAGGAAGCGCCAACAGCTTGCAACAGCTGTACGCGCGACGAAACTCCAACCATCGGATTATCGGCCGATACCTGGAAGTGGCTGTTAAAGTCAGACTCTTTCAGCTGGGTCAATCCCTTTCCTACATCATATTCTTAGCTTCCAATCTCTAAATGTAGGTGATACTTACCATCGACCTTCTCCTTCAAAGAGTTGTCGGAGCTGAAAGAACCCGCCGTGAACATGTGCAATGACGCCACAGCGATGCCCTCGCTGCGGACAACTACCCGTCCAGTGCTAGGCTCTTTGAAGCGCCAGACATCGCCAGCTCCTGCATCAAGAAGAACTGACACAAAGAAGAGATCAACCAATCGGCGCGTCATCTCAGATTGGTCGACATCAGCTTCGCTAGACCACCGCTTCACCAGAGCATCGACTCGTGCAACACCCCCAACCTCGAAATGCTGCCATCGCCCATGAGGGGGGATGGTGTCGTACTTGTCGGGGCCAAAGTCACGCTTGAAGGGGTTTCTGTCAATTTCATGATAATTTCAGCCTTGTTTAGTGATAACTCACATCGATGATTCTGGATACATAATCCGCAACTTCGCTCATGCGGCTCTCGTCGTAGTTGAAGTGCTTCAAGTTCCCCTGCTCTGCGGCCTCAAGGACCTTGGAAGCATGGTCTCGGACAGCTTGAAGCGAAAGGAGGTAGTTTCTGTCGCTATCCATTTTAATGGTAAGTGTAACGTAGTTAGTGTCAGTGGCTGATGTTATCTGAGAATGCTGGCTTTTTTCAGAGTTTGGATTTGTGTAGAATCGTAGATTAGAGGCCTACGGAGGTCTCCGAAGATAAGGCGGGGTTATGACTGTGATACCCCAGCCTTCCAAGAATGTTGGCAGGGTAGTATGTGATGTACAAAGTACAAGGGCGCAAGGCACTCCACCAAAAGACAGCTACCCCTCTCAGCTTTCTCGTGTCCACGGTACGATCTTCTCTAACTTCACGTGTGAATTGATCCACTCCAAACTCCGCAAACCTTTCAATTCTTCACATGACAACTGCAATATATTGTCCAAACTACAGTCAGCGCGTTGATGAAGCCACGACATATAGATATCGGTTTTAGATATACTAGCATTCCATTTTCATTTTCGACATAGAAGTGCAGTAGCACAAAGGTGACTATTTGTGCACTCTGTCTCACCTGCAGGCCTCGCCGGTACACGTCATACTATGGCGGTCAGAAAACATCTGGCTTAGAGGTCTCCAGTCATATGGTTGTGCCGAAAGTATCAAGATGATAAGAATATCAACGCAACGACTACAGATAAGATTGCCCCCACTAGCCGGATACCTAAATCGAATATATATCAGCTGGTTGAAATAGACATTCAGTTAGAATAAATCTCAAATTCTAGAGTCAAGAAAGAACTGAATTTCATAAACTATGATAATTATGGACTTGATAATGGGACAAGAAGAGATTGTCATGCTCTAATTTCGCCTGAACTGCCAGACACTAATAACCCATCGCTATCACAAAAGGCTTCAAGGTCTTGTACTGCATCGTGTACTCCAAGTTATTGACTTTGGTGGGTAAAAGAGACTTCAAGCCCTGAATATTGATAAAGAAGTTAGAACACGTCTTCCCACATCTAGGGATTATACTTCACCCCCTCACAGCGGCCTATTCTGAGTTATTTGCAGACAGTCCTTGACGAAAGTTAGTCTTTCCACCTTTTTGAACTTAGCATCATGAGTGTTGCTTCGGGCTTATTATTTAATAGTTTTGTCTATTATAGTCCTTGTCTCCAAAGATATACGCATCTTCATAGGAGTGGTGGAAAGTTGACTCCTCGTCTATTGCGCTAACACTTTTAGTTACCGAGTTCGGGTGACAAGACAAAGTTTCCAGCCACAATAATTACTACAGCAATACGTTCATCAACAGACCTAAAATATAACCCCTCCCCTATCCTTTGGGATATATTAAATGTCAGTTTTCTCATTTCTCAAGTCGGTCGCCTGTTCTTAGCCCGGCCTACCTTGCTGAGATATCACAAAAGCTTTTTTCAAATCAACTTCACTATGAAGAACCTCTTTTACCTGGCTATCAGCGCCGGCTTCCTGTGCAAGGCTTTTGCCAGCGACAGTGTGCCTAAGCAAATACAGGCCGTAACAACTATTGATCATAGGGTGTACGATAATCATAACCCTAACCCTAAAAGGAATGTCATGTGTTCTGACGAACTCTCGGACGTCCCAAGCCCTCTAATGAGGCAAATCTCGGTATCATTCTGCGTTCGCAACTATTTTTATGATAACACGACAAAATCGGCTTTGGTCAACATCTGTGGCGACACAATCAGAACAACCACAGTTGAGGTCTGTGGCGACAGGATTAAAGAGCCCACAAGCAAAAGCGCCTCAGTCGCGAGCTCACATCAATCATTTCCATCTATCGAAAAAGGAGAGCGCCGCAAAAGAGACTCCAAGAAAAAGAAATTCAAAGAATGGAAAGGCAGGTCGCGGAATTGTGCACCGCGCGGCAAGTACCAGAACTATGCATTTGTGCTTATGTATACTCCAAAGGAGGGTAAATGTGTATTTCAAAGGAAACTCTGTGAACGCGCATTTCAGAACCTGCGGCGGAGCCCATGTAAGTACTTGGACCCTCCTCAAATAAGACCACAGCTGACTTGCAGCAGGCGGACAGAACGGGAAAAAACAAATGACCTTAAATGCGAAAATTGACGTAGGATGCGGCGAGTTCCAGTGGATAGTTCGCAAACCAGAGCCCGAGCTAGGCCCAATTGTTTGCCACCCTAGAGCATGGCAGGGGCCGCATATGCCGAAAGGCTGGCAGAAGTTTTGGGCGGGTTATTTCTGCAAAACGATGAGATTTTGGAAGGCCAAGCCTGGCGATGAGCCGTTTTTCATCGGTACGCAAGGTGAATCGCGACTGAGTATGAAAGTCGAGTGGAAGGAGGGTTGCTTCCATACTGGGCAACATGTTATTCACCCTGCCCCTGGCCACACTTGTGAAAGTATAGTACATTCAATTATCAATAATTGTAAGTTTACCTACTTAGTATTGATGCTAGGGAGTACTCACTGACTTGGCTGCTTAATAGGTGATAACGGCCTATCCGGAGGATACAGAGATGCTGGTTGTCTTCGATATTCGTTCTGGGTAAATTATTAGTAGTAATACTACTTTATCCTTTATTCTATTTGCGAAATAAATACGAGTCTCAGAAGGTTAAATTTCTTGAAATATCTCTTTACCGTGCCAGCTCCTGTTCTTTAATCTTATATAGAATATTTTCTCAGTTAATGCCTTTAGTATCTCTCGCACAGCGACACTTTCTGTAAACTTGACTGCCTGCATTCAGAAATCATTTCACAACTAGATAAAGCCTTTGAGATATCTTCTTAAGTTGTATCCAGACTTGTGGTCTGTACTTACCAGCTACTTTCAGACATATAAAAAAAAATAGCTTGTCGTTTCTCTGAATAAATTAATGAGGGGGAGATATATTGCCAGCGCATTATTAGCCGGGATCTGACATGCTGATTAATGCGGCGATAACGAGTGAGTGACTATTTATATCCAACTTGGCAATAAATTCCCTCAATTATCTCCGCGAGGCCGCATTAACATAACTTCAATCTCATAATTTCCTTTAAAAAATAAATACCAGCAGCGATATGTCGTCAACTACCATAACTTTCTTTGATATTCCAACCCGACCGCCCCAGACCTGCTGGTCAATGAACACCTGGAGAAGTAAGCCCGTCGATTAATACAACATACGTCAGTACTAATACAGGCCATAGCGAGGCTGATTCTCAACTACAAAGGCCTCGATTACGAGACCGAATGGGTATGGTTGAGTGACAGTAGTGCATTTATCTTTGCTAAAGCTTGTAGCTGGAATATCCTGAAATTAAGGAACGGCTTAACCGACAGTGAGTACAAGCCCGACGTTATCGATTTGAGCACCTCAGTAACAGAATGGTGTATTCAGCGTCCCTCCTAATGAGCATGGGGCTCCATTCACCCTCCCAGCCATTGAAATGCCTGACGGCTCATACTTGATGGACTCCGATAAGATCGCCAACATCATGGAGGAGAAGTACCCTGAGCCGAGTCTCCACTTGCACAATCCAATGCAGGTCCGTCTCAGAAAGGCTATGAGGCAATTTATGATGCAAATGACGCCTATCTATGTTCCTGGGGTGGCCAAGAACATTATCGGCGAAAAAAGCATCGATTTCTTCTTGAAAACGCGACAGGAAGACGTTGGGATGCCTCTATACGAGTACGGAGAGAAGAACTCTCCTGGTGCTCTAGACAGAGCAGAGCCGTTCGCTCGTGAGATCACGGAATTACTTAAAGAAAATATTTCGGGGCCGTTCTTCTTGGGCGATGCTGTGAGTTACACTGACTTCATATGGGCGGGCATCCTTCTCTTTTTTCAATGTCTAGGTGACAAGGAATATCAGGAAGTGCTGGAAAGAACTGGGGATGCGGAGGTCCATGCCAGATTCCTCGATGGACTCGGCCCTTGGACTAAACGCAACAGCTGAGACTTCCTATCGATAAGGGTCATATGCGGGCTTGTATCGGATGCATTCCAGGCTAATTAGCCTATTTATGTCTATTTCTTACTCAGCCAATTGGGGATTCTGGGTTAGGATGCATCTGGACGCATAATATACATATTGAGACAACAAAATAATACCTGGTAATTGACTGTACTTATGGTGCCGCTTTTCTCCATGTTCAGGGAGGAGAGAATGGCTCCATTTCCTGTTACCACTAAGGAATTGACATGGATCATGGTCTGCAGATCTCCATCTTAGTTGGGGTTAATGCATTCTCTACGCCAAGTAGCTCCCTCACTTCAGAAGTATACTTCTAAGTGCTTGACTATATGAGCTCTGCATTCAAGAATGATGCAAACTGACCACTGTCGTCAGATAACAGTCTTCGGACTTGTACGGGGAAAAAGAAGGCTGGAGCATGATTACTGTTATCAATAGTCAAAATGCTTCGTAGTTACCACGCGGAGGAAACCATCAAGTCTCAAAGCAATAGTTCATATATAAAACTTCAGCATACTAGATCAATATGTTTCATTCAGCCTTTGTCCTCGGTTATTACAAAGGCCTAGACTACTAAGGATTGCAGCATTTAAAAGGTAAACTTTGAGGCTAAGGAAAGCCTACCCTATGCGTATATGGAATTTAAGCTCGAGCTTTCATTTGTAATTTTAAGATACTATAGTATAAAGGAGGAGGCTTGTGTAGGTTTCTGGGGGTGTTTATATATGCTGTATGGTCTGAAGAAGGTGCTATCGCAGGCGCTTATATATACTGCACAGATATTTCAAGTATCTAAGTTATTCCTTGCAAGAAATTGAAATCGCGTCGGAACGCGGCAACACCATGAGGTGAATGTCTTTATGGAGGAGCCAACCTGGTCCATTAGTCATGCCTCAGAATAAACAGTGGATACGTTTATTAACATCTGGGGATATCGGCCCTCGGTTCCTCAACTCCATGTCAATCAAGCTCAGGACAAGTCTTGTTAAGTGGAGATGAAAAATGGGCTCGTGAATCGGTAACACGCCAAGGTCTTGGTGAACGGTTGTTGGCCGTATGAGAACTTGTCAAAAGTTCTGGTGTCTCCAGTTTATATCTTGGCTATTCTAGGGTTATCATGCGACTAGCAGGTCTAGGTCTACCCGCCCGAACGCTCGACTTTGTTGTCGGCTAAATTCCGTGCACATACCGCGATAGAACTATGGCCATTTCTCAGGTATGCCGAGGATAGTCGGGTTTTGCATGTTGTAATATTCGGTTTTGCAAAACAACATTATGAATGGATTACCTCGATCAGCCGGAAGAAGAGAAATCATTGGCTCAGGCTTGGCGGGTTGACATAAGGTTGATTTTACCCGCATTTACCCGCATTTAGCCAAAATACACTTTACCGAGACTGGAAGAATTCCCGAAGCCGCCTGAGGGAAAGTCACGGGAGATTATTCCAGAGTCTGTACCACGTGCAAACCAATTCTCTCTGCTTTTTCGTTTTCTCTTGATGGTAAATAGCTTACTGAAGACCATGAATGTCTTGGAAGACGTCAAAAAATGGAGACACCGTCTGTTGATGGCTGCCCCAAGAATCTGGACTGCAGTTGCAAGGTTCAGACCCGAAGTCTCGACTTTCGGTATACCCACGATGTTATGTTATGTTGTTGGGTCTGAGGATTCTAGTCAAAGCTCAGATCAGATCAGGATACAGAGATGCAAATTCTGATGCGTGCCTGACAGACAGGAGAAGACGATAAGTAGATAGCATGGTGTTCCTAGTGAAACCCCGTGGCGAGATGAGTACGGGGCCCCTTTTCGGCTGGGAGAGTAACAGGCTAATAGACCCCTGCGAGTGCGGGCTAATCGCAGAGCCCCATAGTTCTGGCTCAGGAATACGGAGTACTCCGTATAACAACATCAGTTCAACAGTGCACCAGGCCAGATCCCCCAGCTTGTGACTGGAATTAAGGTCGATTTCCTTCTCCAGTCTTTTGACACCCCTGCCCAACCCAAAGAGGGCGGCCCGTTCTCCATCTTGGCTAAGGCTCATGACTACCAAGACTACCAAGACAGCCAAGGTGGAACAAGATCGCCCATTCCGACAGTGGACCCCGTTAAGCGGACGCCTGCTATTTGGTAATTTGATTCATCCTTTTGCCTGCTTGGTTCTTCCGCCCACTTGCCATAATCTGGGGTCTGAAGTCCGGTCCGCACGCCCCTCCCTTAATTCGCATTTGTTTCTGTGTCACGCCTCAACGCGTTTTCTATATCTATCCAGGTATGCCCCGTCCTGTCAACTCTCCCTCACTCTTCACCTCAGCAACAATCTGCTAAGCCACTGAGTGCTTCTTGTAGAGAAACAGATCCAATCTATTATTCTTTCAATCTTTCGTCCCTACGGTTGAGAAATCGCCATGGGTATCAAGGACATCATCGGCCTCGGTGTCGACGAGAAGACCAAAAAGCTTCAGGACGAAGCCCCCAAGTTCGAGCATGTCACTTGGTATAGAGACCCTGGTCTGAGGGTCTTGACCTTCTACGCATGCGTTCTCTGTGTTTCTTCTATGGGAACTGGTTGGGATGGGTAAGCATAAGCATTGCATTGCATTGCCTAGATATTTTTGGTGATCCGAAACACTGACTTTTGCGATTGTTAGCATGTACATGGGCGTGGTTCAGAACTTTGACAGCTGGAATGACTTCTTCGATAAGCCAGAGGGTAGCAGGCTTGGTCTTCTAGTCGCACTCTACCAGATTGGCTCCGTCGCCTCGATCCCGCTTGTCCCCATAATTGCCGATCGCTGGGGACGGCGCCCTTCCATCGCTCTTGGCTTCATCCTTATGGCTATTGGCGCTGGTCTCCAGGCTGGAGCTCCCAATTACGCCACCTATTCTGGTGGCCGTGTCCTTCTTGGTTTCGGCAACTCTTTCGCTCAAATTGCCTCTCCTATGCTTCTGGCCGAGCTCTGCCACCCTCAGCATCGTGCCCGCTTTACTACGGTCTACAACTGTCTCTGGAACATGGGTTCTCTCCTCGTCTCTTGGACTTGCTTTGGAACACATTACTGGGGCAATGACTGGTCATGGCGATTCCCTGCCATTGTTCAGGGTGCCCCCGGTCTTATCCAGCTTGTCATTCTCTGGTGTAAGTGTTGTCCTGATAATAGACGTCTGTGAATTTGCTAATGTAGACTTTTAGGGATTCCCGAATCTCCTCGGTTCCTCATCGCCAAAGATCGCCAGGACGAAGCCCTTACCATCCTCGCCAAGTACCACGCCAACGGCAACGAGAACCATCCCACTGTCCAGTTCGAGTACCGCGAGATCCGAGACACTATCAAGGCCGAGCAGCTTGCAGACAACAGCTCTCGATACACCGACTTCTTGAAGACCAAGGGTAACCGTTACCGTCTCCTCATTCTTTTCTCCCTTGGTCTCTTCTCCCAATGGTCCGGCAACGGTGTTGTTTCCAACTACTCTGCCCGTCTCTACATCAACGCCGGCCTCAAGAGTGAGAACGATCGCTTGATCATCACTGCCGGTAAGACTATTCTCGATATGGTTGTCTCGATTAGCTGTGCGTTGCTTGTTGAACGCCTCAACCGTCGCTTCTCCTTCCTTTTCGCCACTGGAGGCATGTTCCTTACTCTCGTCTTCTGGACGCTTACATGCGGCCTTCACGAGCAGCACAGGGCCCCTGGAGCTAACAATGCCATGATCTTTTTGGTATGGCTGCACGGTGTCTTCTATTCTACTTGCTGGTCTGGTCTTTTGATTGGTTATGCTGTAGAGATTCTTCCCTACTCGCTCCGTGCCAAGGGACTCATGTTTTTGAACATCTCGGTCCAAATCGCCCTCCTCCTGAATAACTATCTCAACCCTCTGGCTTTCGCGGCCTGGGAAGCTAAAGGAGACGACAAGGATACTGGCTATGGTGGCAACACCTGGAGACTCTACCTTATCTACACTATCTGGGTCGCCGGTGAAGTTATCTTCATCTTCTTCAAGTATGTTGAGACTCGAGGACCTACTCTCGAGGAGCTTGCCAAGGCTATCGATGGTGAGCATGCCGCCGTTGCTGATGTCGATCTTGATCACGTCGAGAAGGAGGTTTTGAGCAAGGAAGAGAATGAGAGAGTTTCCTCTGTTGACCAGGAAGTCCACGAGGTTGCTCCAAGCAAAGTCTAGGTCTGAACGTTGCCGAGTAACGTCTTATTGAATTCATGCATGGAAGAGTCTGCGTGTGTTGAGAAATGCGTATTTCTCACCCCAGTTAATTGTTAGTTGTTTCATCACATGTACTAGTCTATCAAACTAGCTAAACGAGTTTAATGTTATTATACCATAAGAATATTAACTATGCGATGTAGAAGCCCTGGTACTGGTTAATCTTATCGAACTTCTGATCACTATGGCGCAGGCTGATCTTTAAACATACACTTGTTTCAACTGGACTGTCTCCAGCTGACGACGCTCTCAACATACGTCCCTTTAACTGGTTCCTTGAAACACCTAAACGATTCTCGAACGCATTTCGACCGGGATTAAGGGAGTTCTGAGATGGGTGATATGCATTGCAGAAGTTGGGCTGTCCTCGACATTAAGCAAGACAGCAGTGATAACTCCATAAGAGACAAAGCAACCTCTGCCGAATTAGCGCATGGCGGCAATGATGATGAGATGGATGCTGAGATGGGAGATATATAGTCGAGTTTAGTTGAAACCAGAGACCTGAAGCTCGAGACATTGCTAAAGAATACGTCTTCTTGATATCGAACTGCTGAGTGGTCTTTCCGCCAGTCTTATCATATAACAGGAGGCCCGGAAAGCAATTTGGGCCGCATCATAGTTTGCACGGGCCTGAATAGTTTCTTGAGAGGCGATTTCCACAACGTACACAAATTTGAGACATATTCACCAGTCGCTCGTTGACCTGGTAAGGCGCACCAGACGTTAGATTTGTGTATAAGTCGAGACAGTATAGACGTCACCAAATAACTTCTGGACCTAAGAATGTTAGTTCCGATATGAATATTGAACCATACCCAACTGACCAAGTCCCATCTAATAGGCCAACTCATCAAGCTTTCCTATACGCATCAAAACCCGCGGTCCAGGAATATATTAAAGCTTATTGAAAGCCAGCTGAGCAAAGCTTGTGAAACTTGTCAAAAGACGGAAAGTCGCCGGCTCTACCCTCTTATACTGGTATACAGAGAGTGCCTAGCTTATGACCTCTGCATGTTTCAAGGTTGAACCAGGCAAATTTGAAACCAGACAGTTTCGCCATAACAAGAAGTAGCAACTTACTAAAGCCACAACTAGTGGCAATACTTAATCTCAAGGTGTATTTAAGAATTATAACATGTTAAACTAAAACTATCACACCACTCTTCTATTTAAACTGCCACCAGTTGAAGTTGAATAAATTTCCCGAGCCGTTGCCATTAAAGGAAAGAAATAAATCACTAGTGCCTGTAGCGCCGCTAACCGGACATTCCACGGTTTACCAAGTCTGCCAGCCACCAGTGGAGGACACCATACAGGTACCAATAAGCTTATCTGTTTTAATACCGAGTCGAAGCTCAATCTTACCGCCACTGTTGGCAGAAGCGACGCGGGCGTTGAAAGACTTTGGGCCACTGTTACTGCCAAAATCAACTCCCTTGACCTTGATATAGTCTCCATTATTGATGAAGTTACCATCAAGATCACCCTCACTGCAGGTCTCAGTCTTTATGTCCTCAGACCAGGCGATGGTTTCAGCTTCCTGCCGAACATAGGGATTCAGGGGTTTGACCTGTGCCGGACCTTGCTGGGTCATTGGGATCTCAGGAATCAGGCCGTTGGACGAATACTTGAAACTCTCGATAGCCACGGACCGGGTATAGCCGCCGCCACCAGGAAGGGCGCCATTGTGGTAAAAGAAATAAGATGCATTCTCGAAGTCGATGATTCCGGGATGGTTGGTAAAGCTTCTACCCTGATGTTGCATGACGACACCACGGTAAGTCCAAGGCCCAGTGGCACTAGGTCCAGTTGAGTAGCGAATGTCCTCGGAACAGCAGTTCGCTGCGTAAATCATGTAATAAAGATTGCTTCTCTTATAGAGCCGAGTGGCTTCCTCGAACGTGGTAATGCGTTTGGGGTTGTTGGGGCGGCTGCCAAATCCAGCAGTTGTCAACTGGACCTGGTTGACACCGCCACTGTAAGAGACCATATCCTGGTTGAGCTTGACATAGAACGGATTAGGGTTGCCCCAGTACATATAGGCCTGGCCGTTATCATCGATAAAGACAGTTGGGTCGATCTCGTCGTTCTCAACCAGCGGACTACTCAGGGCGTCGGCGTACGGCCCAAGAATGTTGTTACTCACACCCACGCCAATGGCCATTCGTCCTGTCTTGCCGTTGCGCACTGGGACGTAGAAATAGAACCTCCCGTTGCGAGAAGCGACCTGCCCAGCCCAGGCCCTATTAATAGCCCAGCTGAAAGTCGCCAGGCTCATAGGCACCGGGTGGTGCTGCCAATTGGCCATGTCCGCCGACGAGAACAAGCGCCAGTCTGTTATATTAAAATCAATAGAGCCGTCCTGATCATGGCTAGTAAAGAGATACACGCGGCCATCGTGGACAATTGGTGCAGGGTCTGCTGTGTAAACAGTCTGCACAATCGGGTTGTCAGCTCTGGCAATACCAGAACCACCCAACAATATCCCAAGGAACAAGGGCGCCTGAGTCGCCAAACGTGTTTTGGAGGTGCCTCTGGTCAACACCTTTGCGTTTGATTGACGACTCGTTGTTAATCAAGTGGCTTAAAGAATGTTGGAAACTGGTATCTTGCTTAACTCAAACATTTGTTAACAGAATGATAACGTTAGGATGCTGAATATCAGCCTTAAGTTGTAGTTATGGCTTAGATCGGATGACTCGTCCTAGTAGATACGTGAAAGTAAACAAGGCTCTCTTTGATATGATCTGATAGTGTTGTATTTTGTGGTAGTGCTCGACATAGTCTCGTGTTCTCACAGAAGCTCGCAGCAAATAGGCTATGGTTCATTGAGATGGATGGTAAAGATTATTTGCGCGCATAATTACAAGGAAAGTCAGTTTATATTGTGACATGATACATCTAGGTTGTTATTTGTGCGCATCTTTGCTTGCCTTCTGTTAAATAACAATTTCCTTCTTGCAACGGCTAAACAGAATGGGGTTTATCTACTTGGAACAGCTAGAGATGATTTCATGATTGGCACGGATACGCGAAGGGTGGTGCTGCTCCTCGATATTTCCTTTGTTCATTACCGAAGATGAACTGAAACATCCAGAGTCGAGCTTAGCGTGCTGTAACTTTGTCTATCCGGGGTAACGGGAGGAGCCACTCCGTCCACTGAGAATAGGAATATGACGACACCGTCAAATGCCGAAAGATGCAATGCCGATCATTCATTAAGCGATCCATTCATGCTGCGAAAGAAGTTTAGCCTAATGTCTCTATGTAGCAAGCATATTGCTCAGATGATGGCTTGAGGTCGCTCAATAGTTGTCACGCTTGAGAAGCGGCAAATAAGTGTTTTAATTGTACGGAAAGGCACTTGGTTCTCCTCGTATGTTGTTTCAGGCTGAGTTGATTTATCCTGTATAGGGCGGGGTACCCTGTAACAACCACTCCTAACTCGTAATCGATTTCCCATGAGTAGCAATCTCTGGAGATGGTTTCACTGCTAACTAGAAAAGTCTCAGCTGATAATTCCCGGATCCCTGCTTTTAGAAAGCGCACCAATGACCTAATTCCCATGGCTGCAGAAGCTGCTAGGCTTATTCTACATATAATACAATGCACGAGGCTTGCCAAAACCTTTCAGTCTGATGATAGAAACCGGCTCCTGTCTATAACGTGGATATAGTTTAAATCAATTATTGTTATACTTGCCACCACAGACCTCAAGATGCGTGCTATCTTTGGCTTCCTCTGTTCTGCTGCCCTTATCATGGCACAGAAGTTTACAAACCCTGTTATCTGGGAAGATCTCCCCGACAACGAAGTTACTCGTGCTGGAGACGCGTTCTACATGACCGCCTCAACATTCCACTACTCTCCCGGTGCTCCTGTCTTGAGATCATATGACCTGGTTAACTGGGAACATATCGGACATTCTGTCCCTGTTCTGGATTGGTCGCCCCGCTACAGCCTGGAAAGTGGGCAGCGAGCTTACGTCAAGGGCATCTGGGCCTCTTCACTCCGTTATCGAGAGAGTGACAGGCGTTGGTACTTCGTTGCTTGCATCGAGTTCTCCAAGACCTGTATCTACAGTGCTGCAAGCCCAACTGGCCCATGGTCACAAATTGGGAAGATCGACAAATGCTACTATGACGCCGGGTTGTACTTCGAACAAGACGGCACTCCATACGTGGCATACGGGCGCGATGACCTTCACGTTGCACAGCTATCCTCGGATCTCAAGTCAGAAGTCAAAGAACAAGTTGTGTTAACGCCAAAAGACCTGACGCTCGAAGGATCACGCATGTATAAGAAGGACGGAAACTATTACATCTTCCTGACCAGACCTGCAACTGGGCAATATATTGCCAAGTCAAGCAAAGGGCCCTGGGGTCCATACGATCTTCGCATTGTTGCCGACAACATTCGTCTCGGCGCCGTTCCGGAAGCTGGGGCACCTCACCAGGGAAGTCTTGTTGATACCCCGAAAGGTGACTGGTACTACATGGCATTCTCAGACATGTACCCTGGAGGTAGAGCACCGGTGCTTGCGCCAGTGACTTGGGGTAATGATGGCTTTCCTACTGTGAAAACTGTTAATGGAGTCTGGGGTGATTATGATTACCCACTCCCCCGTCATCCAGTACCCAGTGTCATTGGCACTGATAATTTCTCTGGCCCCAATCTCAGAGAGGATTGGGAATGGAACCACAATCCCGATACCAAAGGATTTACAGTTAACAACGGCCTGACTCTACGCACTGTCACTGTAACGAAGGATCTCTATCAAGCTCGCAACACGCTGACCCACCGCATCCGCGGTCCGCAAGGCACCGGTACAGCCTTGTTGGACTTTTCCAACATGGCTGATGGGGATCGGGTTGGGCTTGGAGTGCTTCGTGACTCGTCTGCTTGGATTGGAATCGAGCGAGAAGGAGACAAACGGAACGTCGTCGTCGTCACGGACGTTACCATGAACGCGGATTGGAGCACCAACTCTACCGGCACCATTGCAGCGAGGAAAGACGGTGTTTCCTTTCGCAAGATTTATCTTCGTGTAAAGGCCGATATACGTCCCGGTGCACCTGGTTCAGCTACCTTCAGTTACAGCACAGATGGCCAAAGCTTCATCAGTCTGGGGCCAAGCTTCAAACTTGGAAACGATTGGCAATTCTTTCCTGGATATCGCTATGGCATTCAGAATTTCGCTACGAAAAGCCTTGGTGGTTCTGTGCGTGTCATAAGTTTTGATAACCAGTGATTAGCTCTTTGTACTGCTAAAGCTTGGTATTAGCCCATTACGGTCCTAGATTTTGTATCGGTAAACACATTTGTGGCTATAAGAACATATTTGAACTCGTACACATTTACAGATAACTGGAAGAATTTGCAGAAAGCGGCATGATGTTTGAGCACTAGAGTAGTATATTGAGTCTGTCTGTCATATATTGACCGGGGTTTCATGCATTCTTTGCCCATGACTCCCACTCATAAGCAGCGAGCATAAACGGCCCTACGCCATTTTGTCCATTCTCCAGCTTTGGCCTGCTAACATAGTACTGATTGGTCAGTATGATTGCTTAATGTTGTTTGTAATGTACTCACTTCAAAGGTTACGTTCGAACTTAGCAAACCACATTCAGCGACTGTGCTGTTTAGACTTATCAGCCCATCTTCGCTCTCGCTGACAAAGTTATCGACGAGGCTTATGAAAGCGCTTTTCGCGGTTCTAAGGTACACGGAACGATCAAGATATCCCAGGTCGACGCTTTTGAGCAAACCCCAAGTAAACATGGAGGAACCACTACTCTCAATGAAGTTCCCTTCACGCGAGGGGTAAGGCTCATTCATAACCTGCCACCAGCTGCCCAGGTTAGAATCCCTAGAATCTTTCAGGCCTCTTGCAATAGATTCGAGGTATCCGAGTAGCTGCTCATAGCCTTGATGCGTCTTGGGGAAGAACTGTAAAACTTCGACGAGAGCCATAAAGTACCAGCCGAGGGCGCGACCCCAAACATTAGGAGCTCGGCCTGTATCTGAATCAGCCCATGATGCTTCACCTTCGACCCATCCATGCACATGAAAGCCTGATGTATTGTTAACAGTGTTTGTATGGATCAGCTCGTATTGAAGAAGGATGTCATCCCAGGCTGTTCTATTGTCAAAGTCATAGAGATGCGTCCACCTAGCGTAGAATGAATCTGCCATGTAGATTCCATCCAGCCACATTTGATTGCGAAAGAATTGCTGGTGCCTGTATAATTAGCAAGTGGGCTAGAACCGTAAGGATACTTGTTCAGTATGTCAGGCTTACCAAAAGCCACCCGAGGGAGTTCGTGGATAAGAGTCCAACATGCGTCTGACTATGTCGGCAGCTTTTTTGTACTTGGATTCTCCAGTCTGATTGTAAAGGTATAGGTAGTTGTGTCCCATTCGGTACTCATCAAGAATGTACCTTGAAGTATTTAAACCTTTGATCGTACCATTCTCTTGAACAACAGGGCCAGCAATCTGCGCAATATACCATTCAAGATACTTCTGGTCCCCAGAAAGCTCATAGGCTTTCTCAAATCCCAGATATAAAACAGCGTCCTGGTATCCAAGGTCTGGCGCAACACCCTGAGAAATCATGGTGTCTGCCATTTGAGTTAGATAGGGAGAGCCAATTTGGGCCCGAACAGATAGAATGAGAGAAAGGATGAATAATCTCAAGATAGTAATACTCATAACAGGAGTGTTAAAGTGGGTCATGATTCTTGGCGTACTGGTCTTTGCGTAGTATAATATTCAGTGGGATGGAAGCGAGGCGTGTTCTGCTTTAATAGTTAATCATGTTTTCATACTAACTGACTCATAGTACAGATAAGGCAAGCAAAATGAGATCAGGTCATATTAACATATGCGTGTGACTATGCACTTGTGATCATTTTCTTGTTTCAAAAGGCCTTGTTTTAATGCCTTGTGAGGTCACCAATGAGGGGAAGTTGTATCCATAGGGTCGTATTTTATTACCCTTACCAATTAAAGAATGGCAATACTGTTTGGTCCGGGGGGACTCGGAAAACTTATGTGATATTTCTGCATTTCCTTTGTAATAGTTGACAGCTTTTCTAAAGTTGGTTGGTAGAACTTTTGACTGGCATACCACGATAGGCACCCACCCAAGCCAAAGGAGCCGAACGAGGGGGGAGCCCAATACTATTGTGGTGGCAGCCACTGTCAGCGAATTACAAGGCTAATATCTAGAGACATGGAAATTACCACCACTAGATCATTCACCTCTTCGTTCAACTGTTCGTTGTGTGTGGCAAGTATATCGGCATGGATAGTTTCTATTGTTCTGGTTCGCACTCATCGGAATTGTTCCGTGGTTGAAGCTTCCCCGCGTCTCCCACTGATTTTAAATTCAATTGTCTTGACTGGCTGTGAGTTGCAGCCTTGCAGGTATCATTGCTGTCGTGTCGCCCATCCAGTGACTATATCTAATTACAGCCACAATATTTAGAGCCCACTGTAGAGTATAGATACCTTCTGTTGTTAGATCTTTCGCAACGGTAGCCCGGGTCCGGGGACGAGATTTACTGAGTCGATTTGTGACCGACCACAGCGTTGACTGTATTGCAATCCCATGTGTGTCTTTGGATTTGCGGCAAATGCCTCCATCAAGGCTTGCGACGAACTGGATGGATTCACGGACAACATTGTATCCAACTGGATCGGAATTTTCGTGCTTTAAGACCCGGACTATGACCTAACTAAGCTCTCTTCCGACGACTTTATTTCTGCAATGTCCAGGTCCATCGCTGCGTACAAGTCCGTCGCGAGCACAGACAACCCTGATCTCATAGACTTCAAGGGCGCAGGCCGCATAATGCTGCATTGGCATGGCACAGCCGACGCTCAGATCTTTGAACAGGGCTCTAGCTACTACTACAATCACTTCGAAGCTAGAGATGCTGCCACTTCCAGACTCCAGGCGCTGCACACTGCAACCCTGGCACTGGTGTCCATCCTTCTGACGCTCTGTCGCGGCTTGTTTATTGAGTTGAGAACTGGCAAACCCCGGATGCTTTACGCGCACAATGAATTCATAATGATACTGACCGGCGCAACGCTGTTGAAAGAGTGATTGAACTAGTATATCATGAGTCGTGGGACACTTGGGAGCATTAAAGATTGTATTTCACAGTCAGTGGAAAACTTCTAGTCGTGAAAGTGGCCGAAGGCATGACCAGTTTAGTATATCTAAGACATATTGAATCCATAAATCGCCTCAGTCAACGCTGTTCGTGGCGTTTGTTTTGTAGCCGATTTGTGTCTCCCTCATTGCAGATCGTAAATGGCTATCTTTGGTTCCGAATTGGCCCCTGGTGTAACCCTAACCGCTCTACCTACAGACTCATTCGGTCATCAGCTCATAGCTTTACCGGGCCCCGGTTTCTATTACCCGGCGATTAAGAATAGAAAGGTTTGAGAAAGTGGAGTCTTCGGAACAGCCCCACTCATGCTAAGCCCCTGTTCAGGGTAATAGGTCTGCTCACGTTCAGATTAAGCTTGGGGAACCTGTGGGGCCGGCAGACATTTGGGTCATCTACCTCAGAAGCCCCGAATATGTTCCTTCCAAGGTGGAGTCCTCGGGATGGTCCCATGGATGGTGGCTCTTATTTTAAACTGCAATCGTATTTCCGAAATATATCCCTTGGATAGTGGGGCCGTGATGTTAAAACCAGCCGGTATCATTCGGTATTTCATATTGATTAGCTCTGGGACGGGAGCTATGTTTACGCGTATCGGGAGCAGTCTACGTAAGTACTAAACGGAGAAAGTCGTGATATCGGCTTCTTAATTAGAAATGCTAGCCTAAATGCCGATCCGTTTGGACGCGTACCTCTCTTACGAGTTTCATAGCCGGTCCTTATGCGTCAGCATAGTAGAAGAATCATAGCTGTGCTGCGGAAAATGTCACGGGTTTTATTAACGAGTTAGCCCAAATGAGAGACTAAAAAGAAACCATTTTCTCAAGTAAGATCACCTTTGCCTGTTCAATCTCAACTCCCTTTGCTTTATCCTATCTTGCATTCTCAATAGCCCCACAAAGTAACTGGACCTACAATGCACACCCGATCTGTCTTGTCTGCTATCCTGTGGCTACTAAGTCCAGCCACGAGGGCGGCGCTATATGACAGCGTGTTGCAAACCCCCAATGGTCTCGTCCAAGGCTATCCAGCCTTCAATAGCAGCGTTGACGGTTTGCGCCTCACCAACTGGCAAAACGTCACTGTTTGGTAAGCGTAAACAGATGCGGGCAGAAATGAGAACCAGGTGCTGACTCGCGTGTTATAGGAAAGGTATTCCCTTCGCCGCCGACACGTCGGGGGAGAACCGCTTCCGGCCGCCTCAGAAAGTCAAAGCTTGGAACACGACTTTGGATGCTAAGAGCTATGGCCACTCTTGTCCTTCATCCGGAACCACTTACGCCACGATTGGGGAAGACTGTTTGAACGTCAATGTATGGAGCGCAGCCAACTCTGAGGATGATAAACTGCCTGTTGTCATGTGGAGCTACCCTGCCGGAGGTTCTAACGCTGATCCTCGTTTCGACGGTGCTGGATTAGCTGATAAGGGAGTTGTTTTTGTCAATTACAACTATCGTGCTGGCCCAACTGGTTGGCTTGTATCCCCTGAGTTGACACAGGAGAACCAGGCCACTATCGGCTTGAATAGCTCGGGCAATTGGGGTATGCTGGATCAGTTCGCCGCTCTACAGTGGGTACGAGATAATATTGCCTCTTTTGGTGGTGATCCAGACCATATTACTGTCATGGGTCAGTCGGCTGGTTCCGCTGCGACCTATCATATCCTCAACAGTGCCTTGACCAAAGGTAAGTTTATCGGCGCCATCATCCAAAGCGGTCTTCGCGATCCCCATAACCCATCCGCTGTCGAGCTGGCCGAAGGCTACCAGAGCTACGACGTCGCCGAGGAGTACGGCAAATCCTTCATGCAGAGCGTCAACTGTTCAACGATTAGTTGCATGCGCTCGTTGCCAATGAGCGCCCTTGACACTTCTGAACGTGGTGGTACTTCTGGGGCATCATTCAAGGCAACTCTTGACTACTACTGTATGCCCGATACGTACTTGAATACGCTGAAGCGCGGTTTGGCTCACGACGTTCCCATCCTCACCGGCAATACGAAAGACGAAAGCGGAGCCAGTTATGGCCTGAACATCACACTTGCGGAATACCTCTCGGACTTGAACGCTACTTACGAAGGCGAATTTGTGGATAAGTTCTTGGATGCCTACCCGGCCAACGATTCTGCCACTGCTTCTGCTGCCGAAAACGCCCAATACACCGATCGTTCAACGGTCGGCACGAATTTCTGGGCCAACTATTGGTCAAACGCTAGGACTAGCCCGGTATGGACCTATCTTTGGGACCATGCTCCTCCAGGGCAAAACGCCGGCGCTGCCCACATGACAGAAATTCAGTATACGCAATACAATCTCTACAATGTGTACTACGGTGAATGGGAGGAACAAGACTACAAGATTGCTGAAAAGATGAGTAATTACTGGGTAAACTTTATCAAATATGGTAACCCTAATGGCCATGGTTTGGTTTACTGGGACGATGTCAGTGCCAGCAAAACGACAACTCAGGAGCTTGGAGATAGATGGGGTCCTAGGATCATTGCAAGCGCCGAAAAAATTGCTCTCTTCAAATCCTGGTTTAACTCCTTAGTGGCTATCTGATTTAAACCAAGGTCGGGCTCAGGAACTTGGCTCAGCGCAGGCGGTATATTAACATCTTGTAGTCATCGGAAACTTGACACAAGCAGCTCTTGTTATTCAGCCGGCAACTCTAAAGTTGCCAAGAGAGGTGTTGGTGATAACTGTAGCATATAATACAGATGCGAGAGCTACATCTACACAAGAACCCAACTTCGAAATTAATTCTAAATAGAATATCCCACCCTAATTCTCTTACCATTCTTGAATCACATTTGCCAGTATGGCTGTTATAACTGCTGCCACCTCCAACAATAACACCAACAAGGTCAGAAGCATGTCAGCCACGGCAGATGCGTACCTGCCTCCCGTCATCCAGAAATACATTGATTCTATATCGGCCAATTTTGAAGGCGGCTTGGAGAACCAGATCAACTGCCGTCTAGAATTTATGCAGTCCGATGGAGGCCTGGTCGGCTATCGCCGTTTTAGTGGCCTTCGTGCGATACTGTCTGGCTCCGTGGGTGGTGTTACCGGCTACTCAGCCACCAGCTGGGACCCTGAAGAGAAGACACCCGTTATTGGCTTTGGTATGGGGGCACTTCTACTAATTTGTCTCGCTTCAATGGCAACCTTGATTACGTATTTGACGCGCCGGATCAATCTGAAGCAGGCCGAACAAGGTCGCTCTCAATTCAGTGCGACGGATGTCGCATTAGGGTTCCTAGAAGCAGCCATTGGGGCTATGGACCGACCCATCAGAAACCTAACACAGGCTCATGGTCTGGAATCATCCAGTCATCATCTGTCTTGCTTTGGAGGAGCTGGTGGTCAGCACGCTTGTGCAGTAGCCGCGTCCCTCGGCATTTCCAAGGTTGTCGTCCACAAATACTCGTCTATCCTCTCTGCACATGGCCTCGCACCCGGCTGCAGTGGTCAAGGAATCATAGGAGCCCTTCTCACCCTTCTCAGCTACTTACACGTCTTCTGAGAGTGAAATCCAAGAGCGTTTTGACAAGCTCATTAGCGAAGCCACCAACAACATGCTCTCCCAAGGTTTTTCTCCTGAGCAGATATGTCACCAGCGATATCTGAACATGAGATACAACGGCTCAGACACTGCTCTCATGATACTAAAGCCCGCCGACTCTGAAGATTACCTGACCGCCTTCGAGGAACGACATCGTCGTGAAATCAACTTCGGCTTGGAACGTGATGTTCTTGTCGACGACGTCCATATCCGTACAATTGTATCGTCACAGTCCCGCAGGGTTAGAATACACCTATTGCAATCACTCATTCAACTATCATCTACTCCCTTCGGTGCATGATTGCTTCAGAGATTCCATTGAACCAGGGCTGTCTAGCTCCGATCGATATTCAAGTCCGTTCACCCAGTGTCCTTTCACCTTCGGGAGCCGCGGCGGTCGTTGGAGGCAACGTCACTACTTCGCAGCGAGTAACAGACGTGGTTCTCAAGGCATTCCAGGTTTGTGCCGTGTCTCAGGGTTGTCTTGATAACCTAACATTTGGCGTCGAGGCCAAGATTGGCCCCGATGGAAACGTGTTACACCAGGCTGGGGATATTACGAAACTATTGCTGGCGGAGCAGGTGCTGGTCCCTCATGGGTTGGGGAGTCTGGAGTACACGTTCACATGACAAATACGCGTATTACTGACCTCGAAATTCTCGAGAAGCGTTATCCTACCCTCCTCCGCGAATTCAGCCTTCGTCAGGGTTCAGGTGGGCGAGGAAGATTTGCCGGCGATGATGGGTGTGTACGCACGATCGAATTCTTACGTCCTATGCAGTGTTACATCTTCTCGGACAGGTGCTGAATGAGGAGTCAATATTGGAGGGAGGAACACGGTTCAGGTTCAGACGCACGAACAGGTGGTGATTATGACTCCTGGTGGAGGGGGCTATGACAGTTTTCAGACTAACGGGATATGTGAGACAATTGATTTATATTCCAGATTGGCTTTTGAAGGAGGATATGGTTGGCTGATTTATCAATTGGTTGATGCAGACGAGGTTGATCAATTGATCCCTGACCATTTACCCTATAGTTAGCTCGGGTAGCTAATACGAATCCATTCACAGATACAGATCCCTGAATATGTCAACGGTGGTCTCGGTTTTCTCTACTAACAAACCAGAGAAGACCCGTCCATATACTTGCCAGGTCATCGAGTACAGTTCCTCTACTATCTTTGCTACAAGAGCTCGGTTATGACCCGCCCTTAGAGTTGGTCTTGAAATACGTGAGGGAACAGAAGGGATCTCCCACGAGCGGTAGTTAGCCAAGGGACAACGAGCTATGGTTCATAGGTAGTGCCTTGTTGGACCCATGATGATCTACAACGAAAAGACAAATTAGGAATGTAGAAGCCAGAGGAGCATGCTCCCTAATGCACAAGCGATTATTTAGGCAGCGGGGTGTGCCACAGTGTCTGTTATACTGCTTCAAGACCTTTTGTCAACGTCATAGGTTAACCCAAAGCCTGCTTTTTCCAAGCCCGAGGCTGCAGGTTTGAATCCTGCCGACCTACCAACAGCCTACCAACAGGCTCAAAGAGGCCGCTTAACTGGTTAATTGCATATCAATCACAAGGCAGGGATTAGGATAGGGTAGGGGCCGGCTTGGCTAAGCTAGCCTGAATAGGTTACTAGGATTTGAGGGGATGTTTATTCTTATCATGATTTTACCCTTGTCTTTTCCTCGGCTGGATGTGATCTCGTGTTGGCCCAGGCTCGTATGCAGGCTTATCTGCAATTGAAGGAACTTTTGGCCTATGCAAAAGTGTCGGCTGGTCGACCATAAGTACAACGTACTTATGGCAATCATAATTACCCAATCTTGTGTTTGGCATGGAATGCCCAGGCAATTCAGCTGAGGTCTAGAAGTTGCTAAGACACACGCCGTGTAAGACTTGAGGTTCACCAATTCGCGTCACTCTCCCGCACGTACAGACTGATCACTTGAATGCTTTATAGAAAATGTCCTGTCTCGGATCACAATCAGGTGTCTCTGCACAAGCGTTATCGTCCGATGCAGATGACAACATTGCACCAATACAGCTATTGGAAGAAACCCTAGACAAACGAAAGGCGCAGAACCGCATCGCCCAGAGGAAACATAGTCAGTTTGCCCCAGACCTTCTTAGTAACACTTAAAGCCACGTCTTCGCCATATTGTCGCATCCATCCATGAGAAGAAAACAAGAAAAAAACAGGCATTATATTTACCGTTTGATTATCATCAACAGGAAAAAAGCTTAAGAAACGAATAGAGGACCTGGAATCACAACTTGAACACGCGAACTTCAACACCCCGCTGGTCGTTCACGGAATGTCGTCTCACCCTAGCATTATGGCGGCAGCGTCGTATGCGAATGCAATAGAGGACAATATAGTACCGCTTATTGGCCATATTAGCGATCCCTTTACAAATTCCAATAGCCAGTTGGAAAGCGTTTGGAGCAATCAAGAAAACAGCTTGCCCTTTGGTATCTCGCCTCCATTCGGCCACATCACTGATGGCTGTCAGAACAGAACACCCTTGTCTGGGGCAGATATCTTATCACCACGGAGTCAGAACCTGGTAGATGGTAGTTAGTCATCTCACTATTTCCCCATTTCCCATTACTCTCCCATTGTTGAAACCAAGCTATTGCTGATACTCATGGCTCCTAATTCAAGCCTTGACCAAGTACCATTTCGCTAATACAGGACCCTCCTCCACTTTAGGTCGCCAAACTACAGAATCAATAACATCTGCACTCTCAATGGCGGCAACGACCGGAACCAATGGGGATGAAGGAACGCCCGCGGTTCCTATAATGAATCGCCGGCCTTCATTAATCCCCCTCAGTGGCCTTCCAGATCTTGATGACCCGAGTATCCATCCTTGCTCATGGCCTATGGAGCGTAAAGTCGCTTACATCGTCGACTGCGCCAAGGCACTCGGGTTCCGCGACTTTGATTCAGTTGCTATGACCTACTACACGAATCATTTCGACATAATGTCCAAAGCTCACGATCTGCAAAGAGTCAGCCGGAGTCGCGGCCTCGGTTCCGTCTTGCGTGCCATCAATACCAGCGCCGAGACCTGGTCCGAGCACGAAGGCCATGGCTATCGAGTCGAGATCTTCAAGGCCGCTGAGCATCTTTACAGGACCGAGCTTCAAAGGGCAATTGACAGCGGCGCGCTGCTGGAGCTAGAGGAGCAAGTGCAGGAGGATGCAGTGGATGGGACGGCCAGAGTTACGTTTACGTCTCATAAGAGCGAACTTCTATCCCAGGTATGTACATACGCGTATTCTTTTCCAATAGTCCCTGCACCCTATATTCTGTACGAGATCGAAAAACGCATTATAGCTAAATATAATTTCCGTTTTCTCGGAACCTAGCTACCGAACCTCTGGACTTTCCTATCAGAGCTCTCAGAATGCAACCCTCCAACATCCTTCAAGGCGCTGCTCCACTATTACTTGTCCTACCAGAAAGCCATCGTTATTAACCGAGGGTTATGAGAAACTAGAATTCTATGAGACAAGAGGTAGATGGCCTGGATATGGTTATGATTATGTGCGTGTCTCTCCGACCACATAATGTAGAAGGTTGGAATTGATATATTCCTGCAATTTGGGAAAATATGAAAATAAACGAGAAGTTTCTTAATCCACTATGGGGCGATAATAAAGCTCTACATAAGACTGACCTCTTATCCGTGCCCCTGAAGCAGGCGGGGATCTGTAATAGATATTCAGTTCCTTCATCCCGTTCGGAGATAGAATGAAAGATCAAAACGGCAAGGTAACCACCTCAAACCGTGATCCCATTTCCACCAGCCAGACGGACGGCGCAGATACCGTGCTGAGCTTGAAGGCCGTCATCAGCTTTAACAGCACAGATACCATGGTGAGCCTTGATACCATCTTCAGCAGCATGAACTGCACAGATGCCATGCTGTGCTTGGATACCATCTTCAGCAGTACGAACTGCACAGATTCCATGGTGAGCTTGGATACCATCTTTAGCTTGGACAGCACAGATACCATGGTGAGCCTTGATACCGTCGTCAGCTTGGACAGCACAGATACCGTGCTGAGCTTGGATACCATCTTCAGCAGCACGAACTGCACAGATGCCATGGTGAGCCTTGATACCATCTTCAGCAGTACGAACTGCACAGATGCCATGGTGAGCTTTAATGCCGTCATCAGCTTTAACTGCGCAGATACCATGGTGGGCAGCCAATCCCTCGCCCTCCTTCTTGCTGAACGTCCAGGCGGCCTGGAAAGCCTCGAACCCTTGGGGGCCAATGACCCTGGAGCCGACAAGGCCCGTAGATGGAATTACAATGCTGCTACGGCCGTAGGTAACCTCCATGGTCTCATTGTCCGGATCTCCGGCTTCGTAAAGGCTCACACCAAGAACCTCGTCGAGACCAGTCTCCTGCAGCACGCCGATAAGCTCCTTGACAAACGCCGCAGGGAAGACAGGTCGGTCAACGTTGGAAGCGTCACGCTGCGGCACGAACTTGAACTCGGTTGGCTTGAGCTCGCCGTCGAAGACGCGCCAAGTATGGGGGAGCACCGAGCCGCCAGTAATGGCTTCGTCGTCGCCCACAACCCAAGGGGAGGAGACTGGGCCGAGCTCAATGATCTTCTCGTTCGGAGCGATGTCGTAATGTCGGTGAAGGAGACCAACACCAAATAACTTGTCGACGCCGTGCTTAATGAAGACATCCCTTTATAGGCGGCCAAATCAGTCAAATTATTGCTACGCCGAGCAGAGACGCCATATCACATAGAAGATTTTTGCGGTGCTTACCTGATGCAAGACTTCATGTGACCCAAGCCATTGAGTTCTTGAAGTCGCTGGGCTGCGACGTCAACATCAGTCATGGCATCCACGGCGCGGTGGTCGTATGCCGCAGGAGTGTAAGTCTGGACTGCTACTGCTGCCATGTTGTAGGAAGACTCGAGAGAGTTCTGATTTATTTTGTAAAAATGTTTAGAGAAATGTTTAGAGAGACTAAATGCGGATGAGATGAAAACATAGACAAATCCCTCCAAGATTTCTGTTCATTCCTGTCGTCTTTATACCTGCGTTGATGATGCCTTTTGGCCTCGTTATCCAAGTGCTCTCGCTGTGGGCAGTACGCAAGACGAAGATCACTCCTGAACACGGCGGCTCGAAAGTTGGTTGCTGCATAGTCATCTTACTCATAAATCTGTGTCGATCAAGTCTTGGCTCTGGTCCGAAGGGATAGGAAGACCCACGTGTAGATCTGTCGTTAAAACCGACCGTGACTAAGATGACTATAGCGCCGGGATGTTGCGAGAATCATTACTAGATTCGGGGCCGATCCTTTCCTAATTGGCGCATCGTATCTTCACAGAGGAACGGCTTCATGCAAGGATCAGCGTGATAAGGTAGCTGAGGGAGCATTCTATGCTAAATTGTAAAGTGTTTTGCACTGTATTCGAGTGCGATGAGATTGTAACAAGTCATTTACACGACCAAGTTTCCTCCAAGCGAGGAATCCAAGGTTGCTATTCTCGGCTTGACAGGAACACTTAATTGTGCAGGCGTAGTAACTATTCAATTGTCCATTTTACTACTATTGCTTGAAGCTTCTGTGTCCCCTCAACTTCAAAAACCTCCATCGTCCATCTTATCAGAGAGAAAGTAACCCTTGTCGTATGTTCAAGAATAGAGACTAGGTCTTAAGATTCCCGGACACCAGAGCCTATAGATATGCCGGCGAATAGTAACACCGCGGCAAGGGCGTACAGCATCGCAGCAATAAAGAACGGCAGGCTCACGGCGATGCCTCCAATCTCCAACCCCACTGAGAATGACAGCCCGAGAAGTGGCGAAGCACCAATGGTCGAGATACCCTCGGATACCGCTATTGCTGTGAATAAAAGTGACAGATGATCCGGATGAACCATGATTGTCATGAGTGATCGCAAGGCGGAGGAAAAGCCATTGCCAAGCGCATATCCAAAGAAGGCTGTTGGTCAGTTGGTTTGCCAGTATGTAGCTGAGCTCGCCGAGGCTGAACGTACCGATAATAAACGCCGGAACAGTTGTGGCGAGGCCCATGCAAAGTGCTCCAGCCGCTAGTAGCAGAATCGACACTCGAGTCAGCGCAAGGTTCGCGGCAGAAGATGTTTTCATTCTATTGAGAAGCCATAGATTAACCTGTGGTAGAACCACGGCAAAGAGAAGAATCTGGCCTGCGGCTTGAATCGAGAGCAAGAACGCTGTCTTGATACTGGTTATTAGTCGAGTACATGAGAAAAAGAGTAAGATATATGCCATCTTTTCGGCTTCAGGGAGTAGATACCTTGCCTAATGGCCAACCAAATCTCACCGACATGTATTGCAAGATGAGCTCCAGCATGGGGCGAGCCATTTTAGCTACAACCAAAGCTAGGAGGCCGATCAGGAGACTTGGCTGCATGCCCAAAGCGCGAACACCGTGCCGGACATTGTGTGACAGATGCGATAAACCCCGCAGAGCCTTGTCCTTCCACGAAAGCTGGTCATCCCGGGATTCATGGAATTCGTCATGGGCTGCTTGGCTTTCTTCTTCCTCTCCCCCCTCTGCATTGTCGCCTGGACTGTTGTGAGGTGATCGTGTATTGGGGATAAAGCCAAGGACCACGAAGGCAAGAGCCTCAAGTGGGACAGCCGTCAGAAAAGCAAAATGCGACCCTAACACCTGCATGAGAACTGTACCGAAGGGCGGTGCGATGAGCTCCGTTATGAGAAGGATGACCTGTACCCAGAAGAAGGCCCGCGTTCTATGAGATGGTGATCAGCATTCAGTTCAGAAGTGCCCAAGCAGTGGTGTTTCTTGGGCGGAAGAGAGCGATATTCACACACCTTGAGACTTCTGGTATGGCAGCAGCAATAATGGCCATGATCATGGGACTGATAACAGTTGAGCCGCCTCCCAGCACCAAAAAGGCTGGAGCTACGTAGACAGCACGAACCGGGAATGTTTCGTGAAAATACAAGACGGTGAAAGACCAAAGGTCTCTAAGGACGAAACCCAGCAGGCTTAGACCCGTGACCAACCGACGGCCCTTGCTATCAGCCAGGAGACCGTACGGGATAGCGAGGATCAAACCCGGGATACCCTCAATCATGCCGAGAATGCCTCTCATCCTAGCGAGAGCGCTCTGGATCTCGCGGACCTTGCAGAGATGCTCGGGGACGGAGCCATCGCGACCGATGACGCTCGGGTCGGTGGCAGCGTAGTAGTCGCGGCAGAGACCGAGTTCGAGCATACGCAGCTTAGGGACCTCACTCATGAAGTTCGGGACATCGACGAGCAGGATAAAGAGGCCGCAGATATACAACGCCGACCAGCGGGCAAAGTGTCTCTGCCATTTCGTCCGCCACCCATTCTCTCCAGCCTTGCTGTCATCCGTAGAACGGCTGCCATTAGAGGCAGCGCCATCGGCGCCAGACAGCAGAAGCGGCGTCGACTCGGTGACATCGTGCTGGACGTTTTCCATGGCGGCGTGTCACCACAAGCTCTGCAGGTCTCCTTTTGCAGAACAGAAACACAGCAGGAATGGGAGCACGGTAGACGCTTGCTTTGTGAGGAGGATTCAATTGAATCACTGCTGGCAACGATGGGTGAGGAAAGAACAGTTGCACGTGCTTCTCGAAGATGGGACGTACACTAGGTGAGGTGATAAGGTTGCGTTGAGATTAGCATTACCGAATTTAGGATGTGACGTATATTCTCGTATTCAGCTGCAATGCAATGCAATGCACACTAAGATGAGTCAAGCAACGCGTACTGTAGTTATGTCATCCTTTGTTTTCTCCCGGAATGGAGAGGATGCTGATCTGATGTCTCCTACAGGGGGGTTGGGACTTTTGGCGAGAGGGGAAGTTTATGCTTGCTTATGAGCGGGGGCTGTTGGTTGAGAACGAAGGTTGGCCCTGCTTACGTTGGGCAGGCGTACAAGAAATACAGTGCAGTGCTGGGGTTGGTAGGAGAAAAGCGCACAGTCAGCCAATATGGATGCAGATCTCCCTGCGCCAGCCGTGCCGTGCCGCACATGCATGCATAGCCAGTAGATAAAGAATGCGCCCCAAGAAAAACCCAAACTCTAGGGCGGCACTCTTTTTCTTCCTTTCCCCGGCGATCTCGGAGCATTTCTGGTAGTCACCAATAACCTGAACCTGAACCTGAATGGATCATGTCGACTGTTGGCCCTTGCCTCAATGACGACTCGCTGGGTCCCGCTGTTCGAGGCTGTCGAGGCCAATTCGACTTCACCGTCGCCTTCGAGGATGTCGTCTTTGTCATTGTGCCAGCCATTGCTTTCCTTTGCCTTGGGTTTTGTCGCACTCTGACACTTTACCGTCGCCATCGCCCAATCGTCGGCGGCACGGCATTCCAATGGATCAAGCTGGTACCTATCTTAATCCTCTCCAGTCAATGAACCATCGTCTCATGAGCATGTTATCCTGACAGCTTCGTTTTAGGTTCTCGCAATATGCTTGGCTATCCATCAGCTCGTGCTTCTCATCCTCGCACGGAACTCCCCCCAGCTCTTTTCAGGTCGTTCTTTGGTTGCTGCCTCGCTCGCTTTCAGTGCAGCAATACTCCTCAGCCCCTTGTCATGGATCGAGCATTCGAGATCGCCACGGCCATCCACAATCATCGTCGCCTACCTGTCCATTACATTATTGTTTGATGTTATTCGGACACGGACAGCATGGCTTCTAACTCCGTCGGTGCTGAGCCCCATGTACGCACCGATATTGACAGCATCCACCATTCTCAAGGCCGTCGTGACCTGCTTAGAATCGCGAGAAAAAGAGAAATGGCTAGGCTGGGATATGAAGCAGCACAGCCCCGAGGAGACCAGTGGTATCTACAATCTTGGTATCTTCTTCTGGTTGAACACATTATTCATGCAAGGCTACCGCGTTGTCCTGACATTGGAGAGCCTGTACCCCCTCGATAAAGCTCTGACGGCTGAGGTCATTCAAGAGAACTTTCTCCATTGCCTTCACGACAATCCCTACAGGGGCCAAAGATACGGTCTGGCGCGGCTACTATTGCGGAGCTTCGCGCTCCAGTTACTACCCCCCATCATTCCTCGTGCAGCCCTCCTCGCCGCCAGCATGTGCCAGCCGTTGCTTATTCATGCCCTCTTACACTACCTACAGAGCGAAGGCGAGAACCAGAGTCATGGGTATGGGCTCATTGGTGCAACAGCTCTTACATACGGGGCCATTGCGTTCTCAACCGCATTGTACTGGTACTTTCAAGAGCGTTTTGTCATCATGGTACGCGGTAGTCTAGTCCTTGCTGTGTATAAGAAGACTACAGAGCTAAGAATGCCCACAGATGGGGACTCGGGCGCTCTCACATTGATGAGCACCGATGTGGAGCGCATCACCAGAGGCATTCTCGACCTACATGAATACTGGGCCAACATTATCCAGATCGCTCTGTCCTGCTGGCTCCTTCAACGGGAGCTTGGTTCCGCATTTTCTGCTTCCCTTGTTGTAGTCGCTCTCTCTACTCTCACTGCATTTGGAATAGGAAAGCTTCTTGGACCACGCCAAAGAGCATGGATGGAGGCCATAGAAACGCGAGTTGGTGTCACTGCGGCTGCTATTGCGCAGATGAAGCTGGTCAAGATGGCTGGCATGACAAAAGCTGTTCAATCCTACATTCGAGGACTGCGACTGAGCGAGATTGAGATCGGCGGGCGTTGGCGCATGCTCCTCGCGGCGGCGGCCACCGTCTCTCAAGTTCCCATGACTATATCTCCCGTTATTACATTTGCGGTGGCAACCAAGACGCTCGAAACTACGTCCATATTTGTTTCAATATCCTACCTTACACTTCTCGCATCGCCTCTCATGATCCTCTTCCAGAAGATTCCACAATTCCTCGGGGCATTGACTTGCCTTCAACGGATCCAGACATTCCTAGAACGCGATTCTAGATTTGAGTATCGCCATCTCGATAAAAGTATGGACTCATACACGTGTACGACTTCTTCTCCTCTTTCTGCTGCTGCTGCCAGCGGTGTGAGCATTGAGAAGGACACTCTACAGGCCAAAGACTCACCGCACGTCATAATCGAGGATGCCAGTTTTGGGTGGAACGAGAACACCGCTGTTCTTAAACAGGTCAACATAGCTATTCCAAGATCGCGCCTCACCGCGGTGGTTGGCCCTGTTGCCAGCGGAAAATCCACCTTATGTAAAGCCATTCTCGGTGAGGTCCCCTTTGCGACCGGCTCCACGGTTGTCCTTCAATCCAGGAACATTGGCTACTGTGATCAACAGCCGTTCTTGACCAATACCTCCATCCGAAAAAACATTATCGGTAATGGTTACTTTGAAGACAAGCGATATACTTCCGTGTTGAATGCGACTATGCTCGACCACGACCTCACCAACCTCCCACAGGGCGATAGTACGGTGGTCGGAAGTAGTGGCATTGCTTTGAGCGGCGGACAGCGGCAAAGAGTGGCAATTGCGAGAGCATTATACCTCGACGGTGCCGACCTTCTGATCTTTGATGATGTCCTTAGTGGCCTGGATGCTAAAACAACGGATCATGTCTTCCGACATGTCTTTGGACGAGACGGCATGCTTCGCCGCCGTGGCGCCACTTTCATTCTATGTACACATAACCTTCGGCACCTCCAAGCCGCGGACCACGCCATAAGGATCGGGAGCCTTGGAGATGTATATGAAGAGAAGCCCCTGATTCTTGACACCGTCCTTTCAGATTCTGATCTAGGCTTAGAGCCAGTGTCAACTAAAACGCTCAGAAGCGCAGAGCAGTTGGCACTCACGCATTCATCCCCTACAACAGTAGCGATGACAGCGGAAGAAGCAGAGGCACGAAAGTTGGGTGACACTAGAGTCTTTGGTTACTACATACGCACAATTGGTATTATCCCACTTATCGCCTTTGTTTTCGCCTGTGCATGCAACGGCTTTCTCAATAACTTCCCGCGCATATGGCTTACATTCTGGGCCGATGATGCTGCTCGGCTGCAGAGGAATTTGGTGCCAATGCACTCTCAAGCCTACTATATCGGCATTTACGCGATGCTCCAAGCCCTAGCGCTGCTAACTTTCATGGCTGCCGGCGTACTGGTTCTGGGCCCTTTTATTCGTCTCAGTGGCGCGGTACTGCACCAAAGGGCACTCGAGACCGTCATAAACGCGCCGTTGCGAATCTTTACATCGTCAGACACGGGGACCATTACCAACTACTTCTCCCAAGATATCACTATTATCGACAATGAGCTTCCTATGGCTGTGGTCAATGTGGTGCTGGATATTTTTGGAGTCATTGGAATGGGGGTTCTCATCGCGTCATCGTCCCCGTGGTTAGGACTTACTTATCCAGTCATGATACTCATCTTATGGATCATCCAACGATTCTATCTCCGAACGTCTCGGCAGCTGCGACTTTTAGACCTTGAGGCCAAGAGTCCGTTATACACTCATTTTCTCGACACCTCGAAAGGCATTGCCACCATTCGTGCTTTGGGTTGGACAGGAGAAAACATCAGGCACAATCATCTACTTTTAAACCAGTCCCAAAAGCCGATGTACCTGCTAGCCATGGTCCAGCGCTGGCTGTATCTCACTCTAAATATAGTCGTCGCTGTTACGGCGACAGCTCTCGTGAGCCTGATAACTCAGCTTCGCTCTAGCTCGAGTCTTTCTGGTGCGTCGCTCGTGACGTTGATGACATTGAGTCAGTCGTTGAGCGACATCGTGCGGTTTTATGCTGCGCTAGAGACTTCTATCGGGGCTGTAGCTCGACTTCGGAACTTTACCACTCAGACTGGTACGGAAGGCATTCCACAAGATGATATGCAACCCGATCAAAGATGGCCCTCGAAAGGTAGTATCGAGGTTCAGGGAGTTTGGGCGGCGTATGGGTAAGTTTCTGCCCGCGCACTCGTGAGAAGAACTTGGGACCTCTAACAGACGATCTACTTACAGGGAGTCTGCTCAAGAATACGCGCTGCAGGGGATCGACGTGTCGATTCAAGCAGGTGAGAGGATAGCTTTGTGTGGCCGTACAGGAAGGTTCGTCTCTCAAGTTCAAACACATTATATTCACCGCAGAGGATCTTTGAGCTAACTGAAGCATTTGGCAGCGGGAAGTCGTCCCTCATTCTCCTTCTTCTCGGCCTTCTTCAACCAGCGAAAAAGGATGGTGTTGAACCCGTGTTATCTATTGATGCTGTCTCTTCTTCATCCATAAATCCACAGACGCTCCGGGAGCGATTGATAACAGTACCCCAAGACCCGGTATTCTTGCCCTCCGGCACCACAGTCAGGCAGAATCTAGATCCATTGGGTCTAGCCACGACAGGGCAGTGTCAGGAAGTGCTACAAGCAATGAACTTCTGGGACATGGTGGAGGCCCATGATGGGCTGGACAGTGTCCTGTCCGAATATTCACTCAGTCATGGCCAGAGGCAAGTTTTCAACCTTGCGCGTGCAGTGCTAAAGCGTAAAACGACTGGCAGTGCCGTGCTTCTTCTAGATGAGTTCACCAGCTCGGTTGACGCCGACACTGAGCGGGACATGCTTGCTATAATAGACAAGGAGTTTGCAGGCTGCACTATTATCATGGTCGCCCATCGCCTGCATCTTGTGTCTGAGTTTTGCAACAGGGTGCTTGTCTTAGATGGTGGAAAGATTGTAGAGGCTGGTGACCCCAGGGTACTGGGCAAGGTAAATACAACGTGGTTCGGAAGATTGTTAGCAGCAGGAAGATTAAAATAAGATATATAACAAAAGCTAGTTAATCAGAAATAACTAACTCTATTGAGGCTCTATCTGTTCCATCCGCTACCATGGCCACTACAAACGTACTAGAAGAATCTTTTGAGAGGAAGCCCCTAGAGAAATCCTCACATCAAGCAAGTGATTTTGCGGCGGGTCAATGTCTTCCAATTAGCGAAATTGTCCCCTTATCTTGGGATGAGATGGAAGAAACCTCCATTCGAAGGCGCCTCGATCTGATCGTCGTCCCAGTCGTTACTTTCTTGTGCCTACTGTGTTTTTATCCATCGGTAAGCAACCTACTAGATAGTTTGTAACAACAGCACAGGATAATTTTATATAATTAGGCAAACATTGGATACGGTGCAGCCTTTGACTTCACGAGACTTCTGCTGATATAACTTAGAAATGCACGCATACAAGGTATGGAAAAGGATCTAGATATAATAAGATATCAGTACAACATTGTTTTAAGCATCTTCTACATCGTTTAACTTCTATAAGTCTCACCTCAATTTTGGCCAGTTATGTCTAATGATTCCCAATGTCGAAGTTCCTTCGAATCCACTTGTGAAACGATACAGGCAGCATACCATAAGTCGACCAAAGCCTTGAGAACTAACAGAGGAATAAGGAAAGACCTGTGGCTAATATTACCCAAGTCCCCACGCTCATAATTAGTTTCGGGTTCGTCTCTATTTACACCGCCTTTGTGAAAAGCTTCACCGGTCTCGCCACTGCCCGCACTGTCTTTGGTATCCTTGAAAGCGGTACGATGCCAGGTATCACCTTTTTCTTGAGCTGTTTCTACAAGAGAAACGAGTTGTTCATCCGTGTAGGCGTCGTCGTCGCCGCCAGCGACCTAGCTGGTGAATTCGGTGGTCTTCTTGCATCTGCTCTGGAGTACTGTATTCCCCCAAATCCCTACCATGACGTTGATACTAAGTAACAGTGCTTATAGCCAAGTCCCACAATGGGGTATTCTGTCTACACTTATCTATTCGTATGTTGCGAAACCCTTGGCCGTACCTAGACTTAACGTTCTTGTAGATGGAGGCACATTTTCTTTCTAGAGGGCATTGTATGTTCGAGACTCAACGCACTCGCCTAGGATATTGGCTGACTTTGTGTGGAGTTTACAGTCCTTTGTGGAATTATCTCAATCTGGCTAATTCCAAGGGGCCCCGAGACATGCAAATATCTTACCGAGCGTCAAAAGCAGATTGCTGCCGAGAGGCTTCGAAGGGAGTATAATAGCGTAATTTGGTGCCTTTGAGCTAGGAGAAACATATTTAATGAGCACTGAAGAATCCTAAAGAACCTGTGGGGTTGCAACATATCAGGCTAGCCATCTTCAGTGTTCACACTAACGTGTGCGCGTGGACCTTCTTCTGCACCAATATAACAGTTCAAGGCATTGCCGCCTTTATGCTGACAGTCCTAAGGGACCTTAGCTGGCGTGCGACAAAAGCTCAACTCTATTCGGTTCCGCCCTACGTTGTCGCAATAGTGGCAACAGTGGCAGTAGGATATGTTAGCGATAAGACGAATGTCCGAGGCCCATGGCTTATGTTATGTCTATGTTTCTCAGTCACCGGCTTTGCCCTGCTGCGATGGGTCGAATCTGTCGCTGTACGATATCTCGCCTTGTATTTCGCTGCCATCGGAGGACTTGCAACCAGCAGTGGCTTTGTGGGAATGAATAGCGAGTATTTTGAATGTAACGTTTGTACTAAGTAGACAAGATCGACAGTTTTCAGATACGCCATCGCCAGCAATTTGCGCTGTTGTTGCGGCTTACATAGTAGCCGTCGCCAGTCTTGGTGGGATTTTGTCCACGTAAGTCTTCAAAGTTCCTATGCAAGTCAACTTTCAGAAACCAACATAACTTTATCAGGTTGACATATTTGCCACATCAAGGTCCACAGTACATAGCTGGTGTCACGATTAACTTTGTAGGACAATGTGTTTGTCTCATCCTAGCGGATTTGGGAACGTTGCACGCCAAGTAGTCTTTCGGTCATACTGAAAGGTCTGACTTTTCAGCCAAAAAGCTTCAAAATAGGCAAATGTGAGGGAGTCGACTATGACTCTCAAATGATAGAAGATGTGTTCTTTATCAATGTTCAGGGCTTGAAGTCCCTTGTGCCCATAGAACCTAATACATGGGTGACCATGTCGTTGAAGGACTTTCAGAGGAAGAGAGCCGCCGTTTATTCCACCGCCATCCAGATTTCCGGTATATGCCATAGCTATTAGGAGTTAAGCTTTACAAGGTATATGGCGTCTATATGCCGTGTTTTAGATAGAATATGGAAGCGACCATGAATTGCCAAGAGCACAAGTAGCAGCATACCATAATTATTACTCAGATATTGCCAGTCATAATATGTTACACTAAGGGAAGGCAATATTAATCGCCATGGCAGTGAATCAATGTATAGTGGAAGTGGATTTCGATACATAACCCTCAAGCCCGAAGAGTGTTGACAGGAGTGACGTTTCTGAAAGGTATAGAATAGTGCGCCTTCTCTTCTCGAGGATAAATTCGGCAAAGAGGGATATAGAACGTACGAATCGGGCTCCCCCCAGCTTTAGTACTGGGGAACTTAGTAAAATCCACGCAGGTAGCCGGCAGAGACATTTTATTCTTCCACAATCCAACCACAACGATGCATATAGTGATATATATGTATAGAATGATAGAGGAGAAAGGTATACAATAGCGATGGCTTTGTAACCATTTTCCTTTCCGTCCCAGGCCAAGAAATGTACAAAAGAATGCTTCTGACCCATTACTGAGACGAAAGTGTGGTCTGAGCTTACAACCTGCTTACGAAAAGTTGTTGTAGCCTGGTCGTCTGGCTGGGAGCTTCGACCAGACGGCATCCTTGCCGTCTCCATAGTTGTCTCCCAAAATGGCTAACTCGAGTGGGTACGGACGATAAGTCTCGTTTTAGAAATAGGGCCGACTGGAATACAGCGTGTTGGCTTATCAAATAGTAGCTAACAGAACCGTATCGCGCACAGGCTGGAGCCGCTGGCATCATGATCGAGGATCAATCATGGCCAAAGCACGTTTGAGACACCCTTTATCACATTCGGTGAGCTAATTTGGGATGATTAGGTCGTGGTACACTGCTGGAAAAAGCGTCGTGTCGCGAAGTGAAGCTTATGCTCGCTGGCAGGCCGCTGTGGATGCCCGAATGAGGGCCAAGATATCTGGGTCCTGGCCAGGACCGATAGCCTGATCCATGCATACGGCGAGGCCGTGACCAGGGCTCGCAAGGCCACTGAGATCGGAGTTGGTTCTGTGTTGGTTGAGACCCTCTCCGATCGTAAATCTATGGAGGGCCTCAAAACGATCTGGACTTCCCCATCATTGCAGATATTATCGAGGATGGCAAAACCTAAAACCTTTCTCCAAAAGACATTGCCGAGCTAGGCTATAGTCTAATCTGTTATCCCTGGCCTCTTGTCGTGGCTAAACTCAGGAGGATCCACCAGACATTGGAGAATATCAAGGGCCCAATGACGGTTGGAAAGGCGCTAGGTGTTCTCTCGTAGGAGGAGGTTTGTAATAGAGTTGGCTTCCACAAGTAATACGAGCTTGAAGAGAGGTATCAATACCAAGGACGGGCGAATGCTAGGGTCACCCAAAAGTCAACCTCATCACATACAGTCGCACTATCTTTTCACGCTATCAGAAATAAAGATAAGACATGAAAAGAAGCTACCAGGATTGTTGCAACAGGAAAAGAATGTAATCAATAGAAATATAAAACTGAGATTGTCCTTCAAAACCCGACAGGAATTTAAGTCCTCTGCTTACACACCAGTGGCAAAAGAGGCCCCACCCGCACTGTTATCCACCTCCATAGCCTGCTTCAGACCACAAACTTCAAACAGTTTGACAGGTGTAATGTTGTCAGGAGTTCCAACAATTCCCTTAACCTTGAGTAGGTTCAGCGTCTGCTTGATAGCCTGATATGCTGGCGCAAGGGTGGCAAAGCTAAAGATTATGATGCGGAATCCCATCTCATGTGCCTCGTCAACGGTAATAACCGGAGACTTCCCGTTCTCCACCGAGTTCAGTAGCAAGGGCCAAGGAGCCAAGTCCTTAACAGCCTGACGGGCCTGTTCCTTGCT
Source organism: Fusarium sp. NRRL 53497 (assembly GCA_013184445.1). Classification (NCBI taxonomy): domain Eukaryota; kingdom Fungi; phylum Ascomycota; class Sordariomycetes; order Hypocreales; family Nectriaceae; genus Fusarium; species Fusarium sp. NRRL 53497. The sequence continues at coordinate 4,476 of JABCJZ010000347.1, read as the reverse complement.
CGTAAAGCCCTCGACAATACCCACATCTGCGCCGATCTCGCGGGCCGCTCGAAGCCGGGCGATGCTAGATGTCACTTTGTTAGTGGACCCCAGCCCTAACAGGGGGTTCGGAGAATATCTCACCACTCATCGTATCCTAGAGTCTGCAAAGCATCGGTGCGAGCAATCAGGACGAAATCCGATTGGAGCCTCGCACGAGCGGAATGTGCGGCCCGAATCCGCTGGAGGTACTCATCGCGGCTAACGACACTCTTACCAGAGAGGTGTCCACAGCGTTTCTGCAGGATCTGATCCTCGAGATGGGCGCCTGCAACTCCAGCACGGATATACTGCTCCACGGTACGGGCGACCATGATTGGGCCTGTGAGATAAAGTTAGAGCAGGTCTTTAATGTGACAATTGAGAATGTAAAATTGTGGGAACTCACCGCCATAGCCCGTGTCCATATCTGCAATCAGAGGTGGTCCGAATGGATCGAGATTCGCAATCATTTCAGCGTTCTCGCGCATCTCGTGCAACTGGGCGATAGCCAAATCGGGTTGACCCAAGCGGGAGGCTGTAGTGCCTGCACCAGTCTATTTACATTCATGCGAATGATTAGCCAAACCAAGTTTCAGATGCGTCTTGCAAAACCGGTCCAATAGATCTCTTACCATGTACATGGCATTGAACCCAGTTTCAATGGCCGTACGGGCTGACAACCCATCATATACGCCAGGGCACACGATGAGCTCCTCTGTCTCAAAAATCACTATCAAACAACCAATCAGTTTTGCTCATCAACACAATGACAAGTTGGTAAATACGCACTTTTACGCAGCTTAGTAGCTCCGCTTGTTGGAATTGAGACATTCCAAGCTACCTCGTCCAAGCGGAGCCCTGGACTCGGCTCCTCAGCATCAGAGTGAACTTTTTCCACTCCACTAAAATCGTGGTAGCGAAGAATTGTCTCAGGTTGCTGAGGCGACTTGGTGCGATGAATGATGTTAGGGAGGTCAATGAAAGCGTCCTCTGAGCCAAACTTGGCCACAGAAGTAACACAGTCAGGGACGGATTGGGCAGTCTGCATTTTGAAAGACTAGAATGTAGATAGACGGAGTGAAAAGTAAATAATTGTTGAAGTTGATGATTGATAGTGTTTGTTTGAAGTACGATTGCTTGAGGAAGAAGCCTCAATTTATACTTGAAGAATGACTTGAATAGGTCTCAAGACAGATTGACGGTTCGATATCAGTGACTAAGATGCACGATGCAATGTCATCACAATGCGAAATAGAGCAAGGGTCATCTTTGTCTAAGTTACAGAAAGTCTCAAGAGGAAGGTGTCATCTTGATGCGCAGCCGGGGCAGTGCCCGGGGAAGTGGATATACTGTATCGTGCTCGCATTAGAGATCTACTACTTTTATGTTGACTACTAACTTTATGTTGACTACTACCTTTATGTTAGCTACTAACTTATGTCAACTACTACCTGAATTTCTTCCTTCCTCCAAGAGCAAAACAGGTTCTACAATAGCATCGTCGTTTTTAGTCCTTGCTATAGACTGATCTGCCTGAATGTTAATTATCATAAACTGAGCCAAGTACAAAAGCCACTTCCAAGATAGAGAAAAGGGTTGTATAGCTACTGATAAATTCAACTGTTTGATATGGGCTCTTATCGGGCCGGCATCAAGTTTGCATAACCACTGGACGCCTACAGGTTGCCTGAATGGTATTTCAGAAATCCTGGTCATACAAGGAAGAAAGAAAAAACTCAAAGATAACCCATTACTCAACATCCTGATTGTGGCGATGTACTGACTCAACATGTCAATAACCCGGACGCCCTCCCTATTGGACTTGGGCTTGGATGGCATGGCTCGGCCATATGTTCTGAATTCCCGCAATCCATATTAATTCCTTATCTGCCAACCGCCCAACACATACCAAGAGGTCTTGCGTAAGTTGTCACCGGACATGTCCGCATGTCGTCGATCCCTACGTAACACTATTTACCTTCCTCCAAGAGACGATGATCCATTCCAGCCCCAGGATTTTCTACATAAGCTTCATGAGATGAAACCCATCTTACACATTACCGCGAGTAGACCGATCCCGCTCCTGAGGCAGCTGACCTAGTGCATGTGCGCCATTGCCTTGTTGAGAGAAAGCTTGTTCTCGGCCGGAACCCGTTTAGCGAGACGAATAGAAAAAAAGAGGGGGAAAAGAAGTGTCATCTCTATGGCTACGCCGCAAAGCAAATGAGACCAAGTTGTTACACTGCCGTAGATCGAGTTGGGTGGATGAAAAGTAGGTCGTTGCTGCAGAAAAAGAGGAGCCAAATCGAGGCGTGGATAATACAACAAGTCTTGTCGGACCGATGGGAGGGGTACCCCAGCGGCGTAGGCTCGAGTTAGTTTGTTGTTTAAAATAACCTTCTACCATAGTTAGACATAAAAGGTGGTCTGAGTATCGTGTAAAGTGTGCATTCCTTACCCACCTGCTCAGCCCTCAACTCGATCAATTTCCAGCCCCTCTGCTCTGGAAATTCCAGCACGTGAAGGTTCCCACATTGTCCTTCCAAGTCACTATACCATCTTTCTAAAAGAAAAAACCATCCAATATGGAATACACCAAGAGACCAATGAGAGAATGGCTCACAGAAGATGTGGATGTTGCATTTGCCTACATCCCTCTCTTGGCTTGTTGTTTTGCTACTGGCCTGACCGATGGAACAGTGTATAATGGTAAATAGAAGTTTGGTTACTCGCAAATGACCTGAGTGGTACTGACCCACTATTCTAGCTTATGGGACCTTTGTGTCTATGCAAACTGGTACGTTCAAGTCGACTGGTTTAGCATCACGCTCTTTCTCACATGACCCTGCACGCGAGTCGACAGAATCGTTGAACTGACTCATGCAGGAAATACCATCTTCATTGCACTCGGTACTTCGGGCCAAAACAACAAACCGTACGGCTGGTTGCGTTCCTTGACCAGCCTAGTCGTCTTTGTCACTGGCTGTCTTTGCTTCTCCCGACTGCACTATTTATTCAGAGCATCTCAACATTCCCGCGCTGTACTCATAAGCTCTTTTGTTTTGCAATCCTTCTGCGTGATAATCGCGGCTGCGCTTATCGAGAGTGAGGTCATTAACGGCGAAATTCCTTCCAGCGATGCACTGTGGGATGTAGATTGGCTGGGCTTAGTCCCAATTGGTTTATTGAGCTTTCAGGTAAGTAATTCAAAAGTGCAATAAAGCTAGCATTTCAATTCATGGCTGACTGTTATCATGACAGGCCGCCGGACAGATCGTCAGTTCACGGGGGCTTGGGGTGGGAGAAGTACCTACAGTAGTTATCACGAGTTTACTATGTGACTTGGTTAGCGATCAGAAGCTACTAGCCACGTCAAAAGACAATGCCAAGAGAAATCGCAGGGCATCGGCATTTGTACTTACTTTAGTAGGGGCTATTTGCGGTGGCTGGATGTCAAAAGCTACTGGGCACGTTCAGCCAAGTCTGTGGTTTGTGGCGGGTATCAAAGTTATTATTACATTCGGTTGGGCAGCTTGGGGTAAAGGAAAGCTTTAAAGATTCAGTCCTAGCAAGCTTAATACAATAAGCTACTTTATAATTTTATTACTTCTGATATAGTAGACTTTATGTCCCGTTGCTGCTGTTCCTGTCTAACTGGCAAATAATAAATAACTCGATTTTGGCTGCCCCTTGCACATTCAAGCTCGAATATGGCTTTTGCCCTGACTCTTAAATCCGTAGAACCTTGTGAAGCGTCATGCTTTTGGCTGCCAGCTGTGCTTTATCTGCTCGGTGGAATCTTCCCAAGAGTGCTCCGATAACGGCGGCGTCGCTAAAGGCCATGGCAGCCCCGTGAGATTGATATGGAAGTGTTCAACGGCAGAATCACACAGGAGAACAGTATCTTGCTTTACAACAAGTTTGCGCGGGTTAATGGAAGTATAGAAATAACAATAACGTATTTTATTAGCGAGCGAATGCAGTCAGGTAAGTAACGCACTCTTATTTTTATCTTAAATCTAATTTTTCAAAAACTAAGTAAAAGTTAATATTAAGCTTAAAATAACTAAATTCTCAATAGATTATATATAGGTCTTAAAAAAGCTATATTGAATTTCTAACGAATTTAGTAATATTCTATTAAGCTAGAAAGCTATATATAAATCTTTTCTTTTTTATATATTATATAAATAAAATTTTTTATATACGAAAGACCTTTCTTAAAAATCTGGAAAATGTAAATTATATAGCTTGTTATATTTGTCTTATATATAAATATCTTTCCTATAATTTTATCTGTTTTGTTTCAAGAAAGTAATATAGTGTACGTTATTATATATACAGTATAATATATCACTTACCTAACTGCGTCACTTGCCTATTAAATACATCACGGTAAGCTATACAAGCAGCATAGTTAAAATAAATAATCTCTTCAGAAGCATTTAAAGATAC